>JAODOY010000017.1:2564049-2594745 GCA_025399855.1 Forbesichthys papilliferus | reverse complement strand
GGGTCCCTTGCTGAAGCTGCTGCCCCCACGACCCGACTCTGGATAAGCGGGAGAAGATGGATGGATGGATGGATGGATGGATGGATGGATGAATGAACTCTTGTCAGTCTTGGTGGTTTGCAGCAGTTTTGTGTTATTTTTATTTTGTTAATATTAAGGTTAATTTGAATATAACCATTTTTTTGTTTGGCACCTTCTCTACAGATCACCCAAAAAGACCTGGTGCTTGTGGATTCCACTTGCCGCAATCTGAGAAGGTTGGCGTTGGCTGTGGCTTCCCAGAAGGCTGTGCTGCTCGAGGGGCCCATCGGTTGTGGTAAAACCGCCCTGGTCGAGTTCATGGCTACTGTCACTGGACACACGACGGCTACAGAAATTCTCAAGGTCCAACTTGGAGATCAGACTGACTGTAAGGTGAGAAAGCATTGCATGTAGACAATCTGGAAGTCAATATTAGCACCAAAGGTTGCTATTACATTTCTCAATTGTTTTCTAAGGTTTCCTTGTCATAAAAACCTGAGTGTGAGTGAGAAGAATTGGTATTTTACCTCCAAGCACCTTGAAATCCCTCCGTTGAGAGGAACTAAGTTCAACAAGATCCCAGAATTCGAAACACATGTCTTTTCTGCAATAAACTCACACAACCTATTTGAATGCTGATCAACATGTTGTGCTTCCAAAGATGCTTTTGGGGATGTATCGCTGCACAGATATACCAGGGAAGTTTGTGTGGCAGCCTGGCACCCTAACACAAGCTGTGTCTAAAGGCCAGTGGATCCTGTTAGAAGACATTGACCACGCCCCACTGGATGTGGTCAGTATTGATACATTGGTAGCAGCCCATATTATGGAATAGCAAATAAAAACGAAAACAACAACAGACATCATTATACTTTCCTTTTTTTATTTTTTATAAAAGATATCTGTCCTCCTACCATTAATGGAGAATAAAAAGTTGGTTATTCCGGGGCGAGAGGATTGCATTGATGTCGCGCCTGGCTTTCAATTCTTTGCATCGAGAAGGTAAGAATATATTGTGACTCAGTGCCTACCAATAGCCTCCACCAGTCCACATTCACTGACACCAGACTGCATTTGCCTTTTGCTATTTTACACTAACCAGAAATGGTGTTCTGCGAATGTCAGAATGTATTACAGTAACGGCAGTTGGTACAGACCACAGAGCAGCCATGCAGCTCTTCTGGACAAATACTGGACCAAGTTGCAAATAGGCAACATGACACGAGGAGAGCTGAAGAACGTGAGTGCATAGCACACACGCACACACACTTTTACCTTCTTTAGTGACCTGTCCAACATTCTTCATACTTTATAATAATGTTAAAGATACACTGCTCAATTTGTGTCTTGGCTTTTCCTTGTAACCAGTGGTATGAACATGTTTTTTTGAGGACGCTAGTCACTCTCCAGCTTTTGTGATGTATCTGTGTCTGAGATAAGAACATTTGTCTGCTTTTTTTGCCGGACCGCGTGCAGCCAATATGAGGAAATATTGCTAATGGGGCTCGCTGGCACATTTGGTCGCGCCGCCCTGATTTGCGTTTCCATTACCAGTTTAACCACGCCAAGTCGCACAGAGCCACGCCTTAGATGGGCTTGCTTTGGAGTGGGGACAAAATCAGCCGGCCTGCCTCCAAGTGAACCGCTGTGACATTATAGGCTTTGTCACAGTTTCATTCATGCTTTCCTAGCGGGGCTGACAGAGAAAGTTGGTGCGACACACAATATTAAGCCTAGGCTATGTTCAGCGTTTCTCTTATTTAGGCTACAGTTTGTATTCTTTTTTTGAAGATAGAACGGGTAGCATACTACTCACAATGAATAAACTATAAATGTAGTGAGACAGAACAATCAGCAACTTATGAGTTCAAGGCATAGAAAAACATGTATTTTAAGCAAATCTATTTATTTCACAACGTTATGCTTGTATGAATATTTCACAAACATTACGCATCTACTATAAATAAAATAATAAAATCTTAATCTAGGATAGGTTAATGTTTAAGGATAGGTTCAAATAGTTAGTGCATTTTTCGCCATATAGGCCTAGTCTACTTAATATGTGTAGTCAGGCATGGTCGCCAGTTGTCCATGGCCCAGTAAAATATAGCCTAACAACCTGAAAATCCATGTTGACAAATCGCTGACAGTGCGATAGTAAAGTAGCCTAATGGACTGGATTCACAACATGAATAAAACCTAGGCTAAGATTTTTTTTCAATGGACATCTTCTTTGAATTTTTGTTTTAGTCTTGGACTAGGCTTAATCCATGTCTGTGGAACCGGCCAAAAGTGCCATAAAGAGGGCATTACTTTTAAATGTAATTGACAAGATAAGTGCATCCTCAGTTAGGCTTCGGGAACCCGGGAACCCCCGCTTGTAATGGAAATGCAATGTTCAACCGCGCTGGGCTGCCCACGTCGAGCCAATCCTGCACAGGCAATGGAAAAGGGACATGACTCGCCGACCTCGTTAAAAAGCACATGTGCTATATTCTGACAGTAGGTGGCGGTAATGCACCATGTGCAACATCCCCCATAGGATCAGAATTTTTCACACTTTTCAAACCAATACTGTTTTTGCCCTAAGGTGTTAGCTCGATCATGCCTGCGGTCGGCTGAACTAGGCTTGCCCATCTTTCACTTGTTGTTATTATAGTAATTCCAAGAGCTTACCACCAGGTTGCATTCTCAGCAAAAATGTATGATTCTATAATATAGTATTATTGTTTTTCTTCAAAAAGTACAACCCAAGATATGAGCAATACATTTGATAAAAGTGTTATTATTATTTATTAACGATATGTGAGCATTGTTATAGGGAACCTTTTTTGGGTCCTTCAGACATTAATGCATGTACTGTTTAACGTGTCTCTGACTGTACTGCCCACTGCCTTGGTCTACCTCTGGGTTCAGGTGCTCATAGGTAAATACCCTAACCTGGCCGTGGTAGCGGACCGGCTCCTGGACATCTACTGCCAGCTAACGGGAGAGCGACACCCAGACCAGGACACGGCTGTGCTCGCTAGTGCGGGCACCCAGGACATCTTAGAGGTGGCCCAGAAGAAGCCTGCGAATGAGAGCACGGCCCTGGAGGGCAGAGCACTGTCACTGAGGTGATGCCAAATATACATCCATGTGACATTATTCCACAATGCTGTTCGATTCAAATGAGATGTGGAGGCTCTCAAAGTGTATAAATCCGTTTGCTATGGTTACATAACTAGGCAGCTATGCCAGACATTTTGGGCTCTGGAGGCACTAACACAATTGGGGAGTGTGTGTTTACACCCAAAGCCCCTCAGCCTATCTTTAGCACATGCATTTGTTGTCATCAGGCTTTGTGAATGTGCATTTGACTTAATGCAGGTTTTATAGGGTATGACTCAGCCAAAATTTAGACAGTGTTACAAACGATACAGCAGTGCCTCATTTTGAAGTCGATGGTGCATGGCGGCCTCCACATCGACAGCCCCATTGTGTCCATTTCCCCCGTCCCCCGCCCTTCCCGCTCCAGTGCAAAATCACAAGCCATCTGGAAAAACAGCCTTCAGGCCTGTAATTAGCTTTCCACTGTGGACCATTCTGTTCAGTGGGCCATTGATTAGTCTGTATGGTGGACA
This sequence comes from Forbesichthys papilliferus, assembly GCA_025399855.1. Lineage (NCBI taxonomy): Eukaryota > Metazoa > Chordata > Actinopteri > Percopsiformes > Amblyopsidae > Forbesichthys > Forbesichthys papilliferus. The sequence continues at coordinate 2,591,101 of JAODOY010000017.1, read as the reverse complement.
GCAGGGTTGAGTCACCCAGCCAACGTGTCAAGCTAGGTCAACCACATTAACAAACAAGTTGATAGTACCTCTCTTAACGTATGTTCAATGAGCGATATGTCTGTCAAGACATTTGCTAAGGTTTGTATGAGGTCTCAGCCCTGTAAGCAATAAGTTGGGGTCACGTTGTAGGTAATATGGTCTATATGTTTTATGGGTCAGTTAAATCCATAGACTGTATTGGCTCAATTCATTTTTCTGTGGAGCTTATCAGTATATGGTTTTGTTTTACGTTCAGACTTATTTAGAATTATATATATATATATATATATATAAGTATTACTTATATTAAGTGTCTTTTTGAATACAGCAATTGTCCACAAATTACGTTAGCCTTTACGATGGCCATGGCCATTATGGAAGCAGTAGTTTATGTAAAATAGGACTAACTAATCACCACCAGTGTCTTTACCAATCCACAGAGATCTGTTGAAATGGTGTGAGAGAATCACTTCCGACTTTGATAGCACCTCCTCGACCACAGCACAGCATGTATTCCTAGAGGTGAGGCTGCTTCTCAAACATAACAGATCGGTTTGATCATGAACAGAATCTGTAAAGTCATCACAGACATGACACTTACTGTACATTATATTCTTTGTACATGTTGGGAAATAATTATATAAACTATGTAAGACATTCTATATGAAATAAATCAAAATCAAATACTTATTATTTTTATTTTTTTACATTCTCAATACAAACTTTCACAGAGTATACTTGTAATTGTATAACATATTTGGGCTATTAAGATGAATTGAAACTGTTGTCTGTTTTTCCCCTTTAGGCACTTGACTGTTTCACAGCAATGCTGTCTCGTACAGAAAGTCGACTACGAATTGCTGAAATTATTGGAAGCAAGATCAACATTTCCAAAGAGAAGGTGGTTAAGCATTCTCTAATAGAAAAATATGAATATAACTTCTAATAATAACATGGGCAAATGGAGATCACTAATATATTACATTGTCTCTAAACTCTTGTCTCCTCTTTACTGTAGCACTAGATTTACATGTTTACTACCCTTTTGCTTAGTTAGTTTGTGTTTTAAAACATATTGATTTTACGACAAACGTTGTCTCTGTGACATATTTATCATAACATCTTGTATTACATTTAAATATAATTCCGTGTGCTGAATCTGTTGCCTCTGTAGGCTCAACACTTCTGTCAGATGTACCAGCCTGGCATCTCCCTGACAGAGCTGGAGGCCTCTGTCGGCAGGGCAACCCTGTGTCGCAAGCCGAGCCAAGTGGTGCATCTGCGCTTGTAAGTAGGCCGCCAGTTGGCCACCCCACACAGCATCTCGCTTTACTGCTGTTTTTAGATATGGGCCAACACATTCTCAACTGATAGATCGTAACAGAACCCCCCCCCCCCACCTTCCCTTGCTGGTAAATTGAATAAACACTGAATTGATTTCAAACTTTTATAAACAAGACTGCTAATGGACTGCTATAGTATTGCACATTGATTATTGCCTAAAGCCTAAAGTGTATCAACATTGGTCTTAATATGTGCCATATTTTAATTTTTACGTGGCTTAGATTTTACTAAGCCACATCAAAATAACAATGTCTTTTTAAAAATAGAAATGTATAGGATATAGGTAATTTCAAGTCAAAGGTTTAAACGTTCTACCTTGTGTTTTGTATGTGACTACATCTTTTTTCTTCTGTTGTGGCATCAGGCAGAGCCAGACATTTGCTGCTACGCGCCCAGCCGCAGTGCTACTGGAACAGTTAGCAGTGTGTGTTACTAAAGGTGAACCCGTCCTTTTAGTTGGAGAGACGGGCACTGGGAAAACCTCCACTGTACAGTACCTGGCTGGACTGGCAGGTACTTTAAGTTCACTTACCTCCCAAAGACAGAGGTGTTTACTGACAAGTATGACAACATTGACGTAATGCTTCTTGTTACCTGTAAACCAGTGTACTACTCAGTAGGTCTGGACGAATTTTGGGGGAAAATCGAATTGAGATTTTTCCGACAGATATTGTGATCGCAATTTGATTTACTTAAAAAAAAAAGTTTTTTTAAAGATTTCAGATTTAAGTTAAATATACTGTATATGTAACATTTAAAATGTGATGGAGCATTACCACAAGATGCCATCAATATGTTATCTGCTCTATATTGTAATGTGAAGATAAACAAACATATGAAATGCTTTTAAACATGGATTGATTGTGTTTTCAGACATGCGACAATGAGGTACATTGGTATTTTTATACACATTTTTTAGAGATGCTCAAGCACACCTACATAGCATTTCAGTACCCATAAAATAAAAATAAAGATCATTTTTCAGAAATAAGTTTTAGCTCTCTAAACATATTTGCAAACTTGGCTGTCTGTTAAAGATGGCACAAAGAAATGCAGGTGTATATATAAACACTTAACTAACAACATGAATTGTTATGCAGTGAAATCAGTGATTTTGTTTGATCATAGAAATACCCCTGGCCCAGCCGGCCACACACTATTTCCAGTGTCTGCACCTTTTTAGTTGGCGCACTTCTGATTCATTCGAATGACCGTCAAACATGGAGGGCGGCATGAATTTGAACAATGTAAAAACCTGGGTCAGACGCGCTTTTATATCGCAATTATGATTTGAAAACTGTTAATCGTTCAGCCCTACTACTCAGTATGCACCTTTTAAAGACAGGGGTGTTCACTGACAAGTATGACAACATTGACAACATTCCTTTGCATGCACACTATGAATTTCCCAGGGCACAGGTTGCGTGTTGTAAACATGAACCAACAGAGTGACACTGCTGACCTGCTTGGAGGGTGAGAACTAGAATAGTTTTACTGAACCTTTTACTTAACTTTACTTGAATCCATTTTCTACAGCAAATTTGAGCCTCACGTCTGCTGTGTGTCCATGTTCCATGTGCAGCTACAAGCCGGTGGACCACAAGCTGATCCTGCTGCCACTGCGGGAGGCCTTTGAGGAGCTGTTCTCCCAGACGTACTCCAGGAAGCAGAACCTGACCTTCCTGGGCCACGTGCAGACATGCTTCAGGGGCAAACGCTGGCAGGACCTGCTCAAACTCATGGACCACGTCTGCAAGTCTGCCCTCGCCAAGGAGCTCCAGGACAAGTCCAACGGTACAAAGACCGAAACATATCTTCATTAATATACTTAACTCATGTTTTTTATTGGATGTATTTGTAATGGACCATGTACAACATAACCATTTGCTGTAATGTACCAGAGTTGGCCTGAAATGTAACATTGAACTTACATTATAAAATCAAGGAGATCACCCAAGGCTGGTTGCTATTATTATTATTATTAATAATAATAATAATAATAATACAAAATTAATTAACTAGCTAGATGGACAAAGCTGTTTGTAACACTGAACTCAAATGGAATTGACTTCTTACGTGTGTGTATGTGTGTGTGTGTCGCTTGCACAGCTGCCTTGCTCCAGGAAAAGTGGGAGGCGCTGGCTGTTAGACTGATGCAGACACAGCAGCAGATCAGGGCATGTGAGACTGCCATGGTGTTTGCCTTTGTGGAGGTACTCGTATATGAAAACAGTAAACCCCTCACTGCTATGCTTTTACACTGGGCCACGGTTAGCTTTAGAGGACCCGAGTTAATTCAAATTATAATGTCCCAGTGATTTATTAGCTGCTAAATATGGTCGTACAGGCGGATACCACTTGTGTTCAGCAGAGTGCCTACACATTAACATGTGTGTTTAATAGAGCATGTTGGTTAATATACAGTTGTTTGTAACTACAAAATTAAATTAAAATGTTTCATATTTTTGTGTCTTTGGTTTTTCCGACTTAGTAAATGTTATCTTCTTGTTTTACATTTGACTTTTTGTTCATTTCATGAACGACAGAGTTATTATTGTGTAATGAAACCTATTTTACATATACACATTCAACAAATACCATGTGCATCCAGGGGACATTAGCCCAGGCGGTTAAGAAAGGGGAGTGGATACTCCTGGACGAGATCAACCTGGCTGCAGCAGAGACTCTAGAGTGCCTTAGTGGGCTTCTGGAGGGCAGCGCTGGCTCCCTGGTGCTGCTGGACCGTGGAGACACAGGTACTGTACTGGTTCATGTCCAGTCAAAGTTGAGCTGTCACATGCTAGCAGCAGTGGCTAGTGCTACATGCTATTGCTTGAACTTTCTGTCAGTGGCATAGTAATAATGTGGTTGATAATGCATTGGACTAAACACCAAGTTTGCACGTTATGTAACTGTCTCAATGCTATGTAAATATAGCCGACAACATGTTTCCTATTGCTGTGTCCATGCAGAGCCCCTGGTTCGCCACCCAGACTTCCGTCTCTTTGCCTGCATGAACCCAGCCACTGATGTAGGGAAGAGGAATCTGCCCCTTGGTATCAGGAACAGGTGAGATGCAACAACGTACATGTGGACACAAAATCATATGGGCATTCTGTAAAATGGCCCCTTAGGATTGTTGTCCAATCCATACTTAGCGCTAGTAATGTAAGTAATGTAATGTAAAGTAGCTGCAGTAATGGATAATTAGATATATTACCTGTGCTACATTAATGCTTCATACTTTGTTGATGTACAATTAATAGTATAGAGCAATTTTCTTTATAGCGAATCCACCCAACAACTGTTCTCAAAGTTATCTCACTGTACATTGTACAAATGTATTTTAATAGTATTATTGTTATTTTGGTAAATTATGGTATTAAAAGAAAAGCCACATAGCAATTTTCATTGTATACTTTGTGCACCAGTTTTCTTTTTAATAAGGTAATCGATTTCACTGAATAAGCAATCACTTCAGTGTTATTGACAACACACCTGCATAAATCCTCAATAAATACTGTCCTACACCTGCAATAATGCATTCTAGAAGGAGTCTCAGGCTGGTTGTCTATCCTATAGGTTTACAGAGCTGTATGTGGAGGAGTTGGACGATGAGGGAGACCTGCGCATTCTGGTTTCAGACTACCTCAAAGGCTTGAATCCAACCAGGGCTGTCACCCACGGCATTATAAGGTACGGACATATGCACTTCACAGGAAAACATGCACCTTTATATTAGCATTGCTGTACATGTCATTAGCACTGTTAAAACGGTTGTTGTGAGATGGTCCTATGCAACCTCATGGTTTCCACTGTGTTGTATGAGTGTAGCTTTTACCTGGCCATACGCAAGGAAGCCAACACGCGCCTGGTGGACGGGACAGGCCACAGGCCACACTACAGCCTGCGCACACTGTGCCGGGCATTGAAGTACGTTGCAGTCAACCCTTGCAACAGCGTGCAGCGCTCTCTCTATGAGGTAAGAGGCCACCGTGACTTTGTCCTGCTGCCGTTAACATGAATGCATTAGGCTAGGCTTCGCACCATCTGAAACGCACAGCACCATCTACAGGTTGGACACGTGCTATTGCAGACGTGTGCCCGTTAATGTCACTTGGCTGTGCACGTCAATATTATACTTGCTACTGATTGTCAAGTCTAAGATCAGCGTCATTATAGATCATAAATCATACTCATATTTGTTACTTGATCCATTATCTGTCTTGTTGACATTTCTGACCACTGCTGAATTATATAAGTTATAACACATGCTGCTTTGTTTCCAGGGTTTCTGTCTGAGTTTTCTGACCCAGCTAGACAGAAGCTCACACCCCGTCGTTCAGAAAATGGTGTGTCAGCATATACTGGCAGGCAACACCAGGTGTCTCAAACAAGTAAGACTGTTTCATTCATGTAATCTCCATTGTATCTTAACTGACCCAGTCAAAGCCTTTTAACGTTTAGCAGAGGAATCTTTTATGGCATTTTTAATTTTCGATACAATGGGACCTAATGGAGGTTAAGAAACTTTTCTGTAAAAAACGATATATAGTTGGACCTTCCAGAAACAACCATGATTAAAAATCATCCCCACGAACGTCTTCTTCACTGACTAATCTTCCATTTGCTGCTCCAGTCCATCCCGGCCCCCTCAGATCGAACGTGCGTGGAGGTCGAGGGCTACTGGGTGTCCCAGGGAGAGCTGGAGCCAGCCCTGGACCCCAGCTACATCCTCACCACCTCTGTTAAACTAAACCTCCGTGACCTGGCCAGAGTGGTGTCTGCTGGGTAGGAAAAACATCACCATTTCACCATTAAAAATAAAACAATAGCTAATTGTCTTAAAAGCATAATGTGCTACATGCAATTATCCAGGAGTATCTGTTGATTAACATTTAAATGCTATTAAATGTTTTTATTAAGTGTCTTTTAAATTCATCAAAATCACTCACTTGCCAAAATGTCGCATTTCAAGAACTCACCCAGTGCTCATCCAAGGAGAGACTTCAGTGGGAAAGACCAGCCTCATCCGATGGCTAGCCGGTGCTACAGGAAACCAATGTGTTCGAATCAACAACCACGAACACACAGATATACAGGAGTACATTGGCTGCTACTCCTCAGATGACCAGGGTAAACTGGTGTTCAAAGAAGGTACGACTAGCTCAGACAGTGTTTTCTTGTATTTTCATGTCAGGGTTTTGTATAGTGTCATTTGATTGACACCCTGGTTATAATATGAATGTTCACTGTAATAAGTATAATAATGCAAATTATTTACATTAAAAAAAAAAAAAGTGTATTTGTTAACCTATAAAACATTTTTTATACATTTTAGTTTTCTCTTAACTGTTTGAATACATTTAAGGCCCGGGCATACTACCACATGTGTGACCTCGCTCAACACATGTGGACAAGCGCTCAGGCTGTTCCAAGCATGCTTCACGCGAATGCGTTGGCTATTTCTGTATACAAAAAAACTTTAGCAATTAGGAATTAGCAATATTTATAACATTCATTTTGTTTTTTTGTTTTTTTTGCACATATAGTTTCCCTTGAACAGTATTACTATAACTAATATATTTACTGTTAATAAAAAAAATGTATACTGGACCTAGAGAGCACTTATTGCCGTCTGTACTGGGCTTCAGCCTGTCGTACACGCACAGTTAACGTGCATGCGCGGGGATAACACTTGGACTGTATGTGTGACGATATTTACGCCACGCACATAATCCGTGGACGCGGAAAGTATGCCTGGGCCTTAATTAGTTGTACTAATGGTACAGTACACCTATGTCACATTCCACATAATATTCTACTTCTAACCGTGTGTCTCTGGCGCCCTCTAAAGGTGTTCTGATTGATGCTATGAGAAAAGGCTACTGGATTATCCTTGACGAGCTGAACCTGGCCCCTACCGATGTCCTGGAGGCTCTCAACAGGTTGCTGGACGACAACAGGGAGCTGTTTGTGGCCGAAACCCAAGAAGTTATCAAGGCTCACCCCAGATTCATGCTGTTTGCTACCCAGAATCCCCCTGGGCTTTATGGGGGCAGGAAGGTATGGCCCTGGTTCCTGTAAGAAAGGATAGAAAAATAGTGTAGTAGTGTTGTCATTAAAATGGTCTTTTCCATCTACATCCCAGGTGCTTTCCCGGGCATTCAGGAACCGCTTTGTGGAGCTGCACTTTGATGAACTTCCCAGTGGTGAGCTGGAAACTATTCTCCACCAGAGGTGCAGCCTGCCCCCTTCCTACTCCTCCAAGCTGGTCAAGGTCATGCAAGATCTCCAGGTGACTATGGCTGCCCCTTTTTCTATGTGAGCCTAGCATGCATATGGAGCAGTCCTTCTTGGCGTGCAAACTATATACTGTATGCCTTTCTCTGAGACTGACAGTATGTCTATGTTACTGTATGTCTACTGTAAAAATGTTGTCTTTGTACTTGTATATCTCCATTTTTATGTGAAGCATTGTGAAGCACTTTGTGATTTTATCTGTGAAAGGCGCTATATAAATAAACGTTACTTACTTACTTACTTACAGTGAATACAAGGTCCATCAAGTAACCAGAGATATTAACACTAGAACCGCCACGGGGTAAATTTGACCCGTGGTGGTTTTTCAATTGTACATAACTCTGTTTTAATAATAGATTGAAGTCCTCCAGTCTTTAACTTTTCCTAAAATTGTGCTGTTTTGCACTCCATATTGTTAAATATAGTCAAGATATATCCAGATTAAAAACACAGGCATTTATACCTATAACCGCCACACCGGGTAAAATTTACCCGTATTAAAAATGCATATATTTTAGCCAAGTTTCTTATTTTTGCACAGCCTGTTTAGACATTATACTGTATGTTGTTAGGTAACTGCATACAAGTGTGTGTGTGATCGAAATCTACATCATTCATAGTAGATTCTCACATGGTCAGCTGGCCACACAATGCATAACATTTGAAGAAACAGCATTTTCTGTCTGTCGAATGTTGCAGTCCGCAAGTGTACACTGGCTGAAGCACTCTCAGCATGTAGCGTACGGCGCATCCTCGAATGTGACACTTGTCACGAGTTGAATGCACTTCTATGTGAGGGGTGTATACTGAGCAATGGTTCAATACATTTCTCATCTCAACACTGTCGAGTAACTTCGGGAGACCCTGGGGTTGCTTTCTGCTTATGATGAGGAGACGACGCGCGATGGCGGTTGACCACGGACACATTTGCAACTGAAGTGTAGGGGAGAAACTGCAATTTATGCTACAAACACTACTGGCATGGATGAACGGCTGTTCCCGACTACAGTAAGGTGCCGGCAGCATTAGCTTAAGTTAATGCTCGACATGCCTAATAAGTGGGAATTTGCTTTCATGAATATCCTATATTTGCGTGTTCTTAAAGACCCCCATTTAGACCAAAATTATAAAACTAGTCCACCAAAACACAGACGATTAAACAAACACATTTATAAGGCAATTAATACAATGACAGAGTGCATTTTGGGACTTTAAACACAGTACCTGTGTACATCTGGGTACATTTTACCCGTTGACGGTTTTAGGTATACAGAGATTCTTCTGTGTTCGGTTCTAGAGTGGCAGTGAATTTATCTTATGCTTAAAATGTGACAGATGACATTGTCAGATATTCCAAAGTTTATAGGTGGAATAGCTTTTTACTTTTTAAAATTGTATTATTATGACTTTTAACATTATAGCTGTGCATATCAGTCAGTGGTTTTTGGGAGCTATGAACATCTTTTGGTGGACACCGGTCTACCCTAAACAAACAAGGGAACAGTATAGTTTAGATGTTTTCAACTATGAGTGGGGATATTATAGTGGAGTACTTTCTAGGCATCCATCTCCCAGGTCATGCATTGAACCCTCAGTATGGACCTACCTGCTCCTCAATGCTAGTCATTGGTAAAGTGAAGGTGAAGGTGCTTCAAAGGTCACCAGGATTAAACTCCTCTGCTAAACAACCCCCCCTTCCCCCCCGACCCCCTGCACCCATCCAGTCCTTACGCAGGGGCTCCACTGTGTTTGCTGGCAAGCATGGTTTCATCACCCTCAGGGATCTGTTCCGCTGGGCTGACCGCTATAGGCTGGAGGAGCAGATGGAAGCTTCTCGGGATTGGCTGCAGCATTTAGCAGATGACGGTAATAGACCTTTGTTCAACTCGCTCTTTAATATTGCATAGTAGTGTATAATTATACATCAAGTATATACTTTGTATCTTTTCTCTGATGTATTTCAATCATGTCCCACATCATACATTTAGAATGAACTATATTCTATCTTCGTGCACGCTATGTATGAGTTAGTCATTACTTCTACGGCTCCTCTTCTCTGCAGGGTACATGCTACTAGCTGGCCGTGTGAGGAAGCCCGAGGAGGCCGCCATTATCCAGTGCACCCTGGAGAAGCACTTCAAGAGAACCCTGAATCCAGACAACCTCTTCTCCCAGACGCAGGTCACCAGCCAGTTCAGTGAGTTCACCACCGCTAAATATAGGCCTGTGGCAACTGTACTTCTTTGCCCTTGGTTAGCGAGACTATCGGCTCTTGCAGTTCACATACGCGGTATTTAAGTCAGGCATGTAGCTGCCAACATGACACAACACAACTGGACGGAGAGTGATCTCAAAAAGCGGTTTGAGTTCACGTCTTCCGTATGATCTGCACTTTTTATAGGTTGTATAATTATACTGTTATTAATACTTTTGCCCCTGATTGACACTGATGCTGTGATCGACAGGTCCCTTCATCGACAGCATCGCAGGCGTTCCAGAGGAGTTCCGCCATGTGGTGTGGACACAGGGAATGAGGAGATTGGCTGTCCTGGTGGGGCGGGCACTTCGATTTGGTGAATCTGTTCTCCTGGTGGGAGACACTGGGTAAGCTTCACATATAATAGTCTGTAACCATATACTGTGGGTACAAAAATGCACTAATGACTCCTTAAGGGTACATTTTTTAATCTCTGCCTGGAATCGCTAGCATGGTTCCGCCCCACTATATATGTCAATTCAGATTATAGTCTGGAAACCCTGTTTGCATTAGCGTTCGCACACCCACCCTGCTGGCGGTCCAATCAGGGTGGGTTAGTGAGATGACGTTGAAGTCAAGCGTGTTTTGAAATGGTGGCAGAGCTAGATGAGGTGATCAAAACAGTTGTAGCAACGCCAATTGGTTAAACACAGTCCAATAGTTTCAAAATGAACCAGAGGTCTACACCCAGTAGGAGGCAACGACTGTTAACACTTCCAAATGGATCATTGCCAGACTATATTCACTAAGTGAATATTGGATCTAGTTACACCAGACTATGGAATTACCCCAGTCCTTGTAATCATCAATATCCAATGTCGATGTTTGGCTAGTACACACCTCTCCCACGCTGAGCATTACAGTGCAGTCAACAATATTAATAATTATGCAGAGATACATCCTCCTCAGTCAGTAATAGTATCTTCAATATTAAGATCAGGTGACTAGATTCCAGGGAAATGTACACGTTTTAAATAATACCATAGGACATAAGGCACCTCATGTTTTGTGTAGCCCTCGTAGGCCACATGTGGCAAGAGAAAGGTAGTGAAACAATCTGCGTGTTGTCATCTTACCAGATGTGGTAAAACCACCATATGTCAGCTGTTTGCTGCCCTGGTGGGACAGAAGTTCTTCTCGGTCAACTGTCACCTGCACATGGAAACGTCAGACTTCCTGGGTGGCCTTCGTCCCGTCAGACACCAGGTACATGTACTCTGTCAGCCAGGTCTGACCAGGGAAGTTGAGAGCCATTGTCAGGATGCAAAACCCAAAATACAGCAAGTCTTTAAGAAATGTGTGCTTTTTCCAGCTAATTAAATGAACTGTAAAATAAAGATGAGATATATATTCTTGTACAAAAACTGTAAAAAAAATTGATATCAGTATAATACAATTTGCAATAATTAGCAGGGATTGCAGGAGCCACAGATGCATGTTTTGTGTCTGAGAATATTGTTGCTTTACATGATATAAATCATAATGTACTACTAATGGGTCTACTGACTCTGGTGTTGTCTTGTGTAGACGCAGACTGACGGGGAAGATGGCCGACTGTTTCAGTGGCTGGATGGCCCCCTGGTGATGGCAATGAAACAAGGAGGGGTCTTCCTCATGGACGAAATCTCCCTGGCAGACGACTCAGTGCTTGAGAGACTCAACAGGTAGACACGGGTTTTACTGTTTAACCCTTAACCACACACGCATGTGCACGCACGCATGCGCGCGTGGTTGTTACTCACGTTGTCGTCATGCTATTTCCAGTGTTCTGGAGACAGAGAAGTCTCTTGTGCTAGCAGAGAAAGGCAGCGGGGACAATGATGATGTGGAGCTCATCGTTGCAGCACATGGTTTCCGTCTGGTCGCCACCATGAACCCTGGAGGAGACTTTGGCAAGAAGGAGGTGGGTGGATTGGAACACTCAGGGGCACCATGCTGTTAAACCTAGCAGTCGTGTTAATGATGCCATCGCTCTGCAGCTGCTTTAACCTAGTATACCCTATTATAATGTCCTCATGTAGTCCTCTGGTAAAAAAGAATCTGTCTTTCACAGGCCAGTACAGACATAGCTGAGGTTCACACAAACACTCAACCACTCTATCCTGATCTTAGAACAATGTTTTGTCTGCATCTCCAAGCAACCAATAGAGGGATAGCTTTGACCAGAAGTGACCAGCAGCATTCAATAACAATAAGTGTTAATCTCGAATAGCGAGTCTACAAATATATTCACAAGCAAGCAGAATCAAAGATTCAAATAAAATGTGTTTTGTTCTGATGCATTGTCTAACGTGCGCGTGCGTGTGTGTGAACAGCTGTCACCTGCACTCAGGAACCGCTTCACAGAGATCTGGTGCCCTCAGAGTAACAGCAGGAGTGACTTGGTACAGATCATTCAACACAACCTAAGGCCTGGCCTCTCCATTGACGGTAATGTTATTAGCCGTAGCTTGTACTTTAACAGAGTTCTGTTAACATAATAATGGCTAAACATGGAATGTTTACGATTACCAATAAGTCAGAATCTATAGAAGAAATGTACTCTATAGTCTCTATTTATCTGGTACTGGCATAGAGCTTCGCTAGTTGACGTCATGCAATCCCGGCATACAACTGTTAAATGTAAACACCACCATTTTGGCAGGAACGCGGCAGTTTGATTAGTATTTTACCTGCAGTATATGGACATTTATTTAACATGGTAGTTTGCTGTTGTGCGCCGGGATGCCAAAATAATCACGGAAAGGTTAAAAGACGAGCATTTTATCGGACTCCTAAAGATCCGGAGAAACGTAATAAATGGTTTACTGCCATAAAACGAGCTAGAAGTGACCAGAAACACAGGTAACTCTTTATAAATTGATAGGCCTATCTAACGCTAAAGTACTGTACAAGTTAGTACACATTAGGCCTATATATATTGCATACATTACCAGTATTGTAGGCTGTCTGTTGCACATTCCAACCTGAGGTCTGTGCTGTACAGGTATGGTACGGTAACATAAGAATAAGTGACTTACCCTTCCAATGGTGACAAAGCAAATTTTAGCCGGTAGACTCCAGAGCTGAATGTTCATCATAAATCCAGATTTTGTCCATTTATACCTCAAGGCTTTTGTAGGCTTTCAAGACTCTCCAGAGTAGGACAAGAGAGAGTTGATCAAATGTAGATGTCTGGATACTGCAGGTCAGGAAAACGAAGTCACGTGACGTCTGGAGCTCTATAGACACTGCTTGAGTTTTTAATTAACTTGCGCTGTAATGTTAGTGTTAAATGACATCTGCATTACCATGAACTACCACTGGTTGTGGTTAAAGACTTCATTTAAGCCCAGAAACAGTAATTGTATCAATTACTCACTTAGTCTTTGTATTTCTAATACAATATAGTTTATAAGTGATCCAAAATGTGGCGAAGAACAACTTAATGCTGACAATGCACTACTCGTCTAGACCAGTAGGGGACACCCAGTGAAGTACAAAAGGTCTCCATTAGTGCCGCTAGCCATGAGTTATTCATCGTGACCTCTGCTCTACCCGGTACAGGTGGCGATATCGCAGAGCTAATGTTGGACTTCATCGACTGGCTGACCCATCAGGACTTTGGCCGGCGCTGCATCCAGAGCGTGCGGGACATCCTGTCGTGGGTCAGCTTCCTCAACACGGTGTGTGAGCGTGACGAGGATGGCTTCATGACCATGGGCGCCATGGAGGACGACGAAGAGGCAGAGTTGGACCTCCAACTGGACACAGTCACCGCCTTCATCCACGCTGCCTGTCTGGTCTACATCGATGGCATCGGCTCAGGTAGTATCTGTGTTCAGTTTGAGCTTTCTTTTTTCCAAGTGCATATCTATGTAAAGGACACAAATAACTCTATGGTAAAGTACTGACTGTTATTTTGCGTTGTTGTCTATGGGCGAATGATGGTTTAAATGTGGTAAATGACATGTTGAAGTTTGCCAGTTTGCATAATAAACATATGCCACATAGGTCCCTGATATTTATGTGACACATTCTCTTGTAACTCATGAACATATAAACTATTGTTTAAACTACTGTATGACATTGATCAGTTGTGACATGTTGAGTAGTTCCGAGGGGGTCTCTGTGTTGTAGGGGGTCACAGCGTCTCTCATGAACATATAATCTAGGGGTGTACAGTACGTGCGATCGTATTGAACCGTTCCGGTACAGACGTTACTTAACGTTCGGTATGGTGCGAACTTTGAATAGATAGAATGTGAATTTGATAGAATGCGGAAGCAAAATGTACATGCGTGAGTTCCATAAGGACGCTGTAAGCCGCGGCTTAAGTTGCAGACCTGGCCGGCTTCTTGTAAAATAGCTGTGTAGGGAAAATGTTGGGAGAGTGTTGGATCGCACTGTGTCAGCGTTATTCTATGTTAAACAAGCCCGTTGCACAATGCACGTGGAACAAAAACTGAATCGTGTACGCAAACTTTGTCCGGGTTACCGAAAGATTTTACCTGCTTCGCATCAATTATGCTTAATAAATGTTACATAACTTGCATTGCTGTAACGTGTGGCGTAGGAGTAGTTCTGAGGGGGTCTCTCTGTTTTGTAGGGACCACTGTGTCGTGTGTAGACAATGCCCTCCTGGCACGGAGGATGTGCCTGGCCTTCCTTCATGGAAAACTCAGTAAGATTACCAAGCTGGACCAGGAGATGCTGGACGCCCTGAGAGTCTACGAGACTGACCTGCCGCGGGAGCCCCAGTGGGGGGACAACTTCTTTGGACTGGACCCCTTCTACATTGCCTTAGGTGAGGACATTAAACACCCCTTCCTTGTTTTATGTTGTTGAATAATGGTTGCAACATGGGCATGCCATAATCTGGTAATGTTTTGATCAAAAGACCTAGGTTTAGCTGGCCTGGAAGTCATGTATCATCTTTTATACAACATGTATAATAATATATACTATATAATATTTAAGTGTTGTTTTGTGGTCGTACAAGCACATGTTGGCTCATGATGTTTGTCTCATTCTGCGGTGATGTATTTCTACACAGGGCCTGGCAGTGAAAGCCGCAGCCTCTCCGACTATGCCATTGCAGCGGGCACCACAGCGGTGAATGCCCAGAGGCTTCTCCGGGCCCTGAAGCTGCAGAGGCCCGTCCTGCTGGAAGGCTCACCTGGCGTGGGTAAGACCAGCCTGGTCGCAGCCTTGGCAAAGGCCTCTGGGAACCAGCTGGTCCGAATCAACCTGTCAGAGCAAACAGTAAGCCGCTGTTGACTGTCCAGTGATTACTGTCTATGACAGCCCATGTGGCTGTGCACGGAGGGCTATAGGCCGCTGTGAGCATATGGCTGGGTGCTGTGCACGCAGTGTGCTGTCCGTCTGGTTCTGAAGCTTTGCCTGTTTGCATTGCCTAACTCTTCCCAATATCTTTAACATTAAGCTACAAGTGATCTTGTTTAATTTTCCAAATGTTGATGATTTAAAAGCTGTCTGTATGATATTTTAAACGTCAATATTGCAGCAAACAACAACTAATCTGATATCTTCTGCTCGTTGTTTACATAGATGAACTGGCGCAATGTTAGCAAAGTGTGCATATGTGCCACACACATGCACACTTTTTGTATGAAGGTTAAATACAAATATAAGGTGAACAATCATTTATTTGTACCTTTTTTTTTTTCTAAAATATGATATAGTTTTATATTTATAGGAGGAGGTTTCATAGACTTGGCCAATTACTTTTTCAGAGATGTATAAGTACAGACAGGGTTTTGTTTCTGAGGCCTTTATATTGCTCATATCTACATCGTATTATTATAGTGTATTCACCAAAATGAATAAATCTATTGTGGTACATTTTGGCCATATGGTCCAGGCCTAGTTGACTTGACTACCGGTGTGTATTCTGTTCCCTCCAGGACGTGACAGACCTATTTGGTACTGACCTGCCAGTAGAAGGAGGAAAAGGTGGGGAGTTCTCCTGGCGTGATGGCCCTCTTCTGGCTGCTCTGAAGGCTGGCCACTGGATTGTCCTAGATGAGGTATGAAGCAGCATTATCATCAAGTTCAGTCCTATTGGGTTGTTCTCTGCTTACCTTTAAAGAGAAAAGACTATAGAATCATGTCTGTTGAGCGCCAACCTACATTCTCTTGTCACATGATCTCGTGCATCAACAGCTGAATCTGGCCTCCCAGTCGGTCCTAGAAGGTCTGAATGCCTGCTTTGACCACCGAGCAGAGATCTATATCCCAGAGCTGGGCATGAGCTTCCAGGTGCAGCATGAAAAAACAAAGATCTTTGGCTGCCAGAACCCATTCATTCAAGGTGGAGGACGCAAAGGATTACCCAAGTCCTTCCTCAACAGATTCACTCAGGTCAGTGAATATCAGTTATATTAATAAATAATGTATTTTTGTATGCTCTTTTATTTAATATATGTTTAATGTTTACCTTTATTATAACCTTAGCCTATAGCTTATGTACCTCAATATTAAGTATTGCTGATATTTGGTAAATTGTAAACAATTGCCATCACAGCTGACATTTATTGTTTTTCAATATATGTTCAAAGCTAATCAGTCTTAATTGGAGTATTCTCAGTTTTCTTCCATGCATAATATTATAATAGTTTATTTTAATCTCATTCCTATTTAGGTATTTGTGGACCAACTAACCAGCAAAGACATGGAGTTCATTGGAGATTCCATTTTTCCAAACATTGATAGAGAAATCATCTCTAAAATGGTAGAATTCAGTAACAAGGTGAGTTTATTTTTCTGATACTGTATATCACAGCTATGCTAACCAGCAACGGTTGTTAGATTTAGATGTAACTGATCTTTGTTTTATTTGCCATTTGTTTGACTACTCCTTTCAGCTCGTCCACGATGTGTCTGTGGAGAGGATGTTCGGTCAGAGAGGTGGACCCTGGGAATTCAACCTGCGCGACATGTTCCGCTGGTGTCAGCTGATGCAGGCCGACCAATCACCTGGGTTTTTCAACCCGGGCCAGCACGTCAGCTTGGTATACGCTGATAGGATGCGAACAGAGGCAGATAAAGCCCAGGTAGGCTGTGTTAACCTTTTGCATCACATAACATCACTAAGAAAAGCTATAGATTAATAAGGCAAATAGCACCTTATTATTCCCATGATATTTATCCTGGAGGATAAATGAGCCGCTTCTGTCCCATCCAGGTGCTGTCTGTGTTCAGGAAGGTGTTTGGAGAGGTCTTTGAGCCTTACACGGGCTCGAGACAGTTCCACATCACACCTCTCAATCTGCAGGTATGCCGTAATACTGCTTGTTCCCCATTCATTGGCTGCTACCGTGTAGTTCAGAATGGCCAATCCATATGCCTTCCTGCTGGTCCACACAGGTGGGCTTCTCGGTCCTCCAGCGTAGCGGGGGAGCCCCCGTGGCCCTGGACCCGCCGCTGTCCATCACCCACCAGGCACTGCGGCCCCTGGAGTCCCTGATGAAGTGTGTGGAGATGGGCTGGATGGCTATCCTGGTGGGGCCTACAGCCAGTGGCAAGACCAGCCTGGTGCGGCTGCTGGCCCTGCTGACGGGCCACCGTCTCAGGGTGATGGCCATGAACAGTGCCATGGACACCACCGAGCTGCTGGGAGGCTTTGAACAGGTACAGGACAGAGCTGTGGAGGCCGTGGTGGTGGTGTTGTTGCCAGGGTGACAGTGACACTTTGACTAATCACTCTAGCACAGGTCAAACTCACACTTTACCACCTTCAGCCATGTACAGTGTGTGTTTCATAACAACATCTTCAAGCTGGGTTGGACAGATACAGACATGCAGGCAGCTATGCTGGATAAAGGCTGTTGATATTTTGAACTCAAGCAAAACAAAAACCTCTCTGCATTCGATGCCCATGCAGTGCTCCCTCGGAAGCTCCGCAGCTGTGATAGTGTTGTGTGGTGCGGTCTGCACCACTTTGTGTTCTTATTTACATAGCCATACATTAGAGTTTTCAGCCTGCACACAGAACAGAATGTGAAGAGATATTCTGTTTCTGACTAAAAGTGCAATAGCTTACATTTGGACTCTATGTCTGAGAAACGAAGCCTTGATGTTCTGGGAGTGTATTATACCACAATTAAGCAGTGTCTCTTTTAAATTAAAGTAATAAATATTAATCCAGTATGTCTTGAAAGTATTTCTTGGAATATACCAGACTGAGAAAAAAGATTTTTATAACACCAGCCAATGTCCTTGTGCCATCACCCAGGTGGATATCATGCGGCCATGGCAACAAGTGCTGGAGAGTGTGGACTACATAGTCGCCATGGTGACCAGGCGTGGCCTAATGTCACTGGATGTTGGGATCCAGGACACGGAGTTCCTGCTGAAGACATGGGGCCTGTTCCGCCATTGGCTGAAGGAGGAGGACCTGGAGAGGTCAGGGGGCACGATCAACTCTGATGCCCTCAACAAACTAGAAGTGATCATTCTCCTGCTGCAGAAACTCAACACCAAGCTCAAAGTGTTCACAGGTACCACTCCACATGGCAACACTCCACATGGCAACAGGAAGTGGGGAATGTATGAGGAAATAAGGAAGGATGTCTTAATCATACTGTATTAACATTACCTATTTATCGCATGCATACAATACATACATACATGATTGTGTAGTCCAGTATTTCTAAAATTAACACATGGAACTATTTTCTGTAAGTTAATTTATGAGATATGGGAATAGAGTGTTCCAATAACCAGTGTTGCTGTCTCTTAAGACATGTCCAAACTGCAGATGGACTTCACTCTTCTGAAGGAGCGATTGGCTCAGCTAGAAGATGGGTGGACCAATGGAGGTTTTGAGTGGCTAGACGGTATGCTGGTCCAGGCCCTCCAAGCTGGTGATTGGCTGCTCATGGACAACGTCAACTTCTGCAGGTGGGGGAATTAAACATTTTTAAGTGGTTAGTCATTTCACCTGTCTCTTTGTTTATATATACTAGTTCTGGGACGATTAATCGACGTAACCGACGTCACGGGTAACGTAAATACGTCGATTTGCAAAAAGTACTGTCGATTTGGCAATATACCTAGAAACTGTATACTGAGATCTGAATGAACAGTGCCGTTAATAGACTGAGAGTCAGCAATGCGCCATGAGCCGCCCAGTCCTCCTGGAAAAAAACAAGACCGTGTGTAGCCTGCATACCCTAATACTCTAATACTTCAACTGATGTCTCTGTAGTAGATCAACTTGGCACATTTATAAAGTGTTATTTTTACCATTAAATAATTACAATAAACTCTGCATCAGTCAATTGGGCTAAATATACAGTGAGAGCTAGATACTATAGCCAGAGGCATATTTCAGACAACAAATGTGATGGAAACATTCCAGGAAAGATTGACAACAACAAATAGGCTTAATCAAAGACACCAGTGGCCTATACTATGAAGGAAGGTAAATGGCTTATATAGGTAACTTCTGGAGTAACTTTGCGATGTAGAGTGTAACTCGCCGACTAACCCATAACCCATAGAAGCATGCACGCCGTGTTATTTCTTACACAGTTACACAATTAAAACAATGTAAGTCCTCAAATCATAGCAGTTTAGTTTTTGCTTTCATTATGACCTATATGTTTTTTCTTTAATCAAATCTAATTTAGCTATTTACACTTGCTTTGATGTTAGCTATTAACATCATAAAACTTAAATAAAAAGTTTATTTACATTCCTTGTCCACCCTCGCGATCTGAAGAATTGGGCCATTTGGGAAATCACATTTTAATAGAGAACTGTAAGGTACAGTAGGCCTATTTATAGTAGGCATATGCATGCAAGAAAGACTACTGTACGCGTTTGTTGTGTACAGTAGATGTCTTGTACAGTAGATGTCTTGCTCAATGTTTGTTTGATTGTTGAATAAGCATTTGTTTTTTTGGTGTTTGAGAAGATTATCATAGTTAAAAGTCCATATTTTACAATAACATGTTGTTTTATGAATTATGCTATAAATGTACATACCCAATTATAGACATATAGATGTAATGATAGTAACTAACATTACTGAATGCTGGGTAATGCAAGGGTACTTCTAATTTATTCTTATTTTAATGTAATTTGTGTCACTGTTTTATATCAGCAATCTTATTTTAGAGGTGTACTCCACTGTATTTAGGCAGGATTTGACATTGTAATGACCTTGCATGGACTTGTGTTCAGCCCCTCTGTCCTGGACCGGCTGAACGCTCTCCTGGAGCCTGGGGGGTGTCTGACCATCAATGAACGTGGCGTTATCGACGGGACTACCCCCAAAATCACCCCGCACCCAAACTTCAGGTGAACTGTATGACTTGTTCTTTTTCCGTGTGTGATTCCATAGGTGCAGCCTGGATGTCTCTTCATCCAACATCCCATAGTTACTCAAAACCATATTTCTAATGTATGTGGTGTGATCGGGGTCTTTCCTGGATGCACTCTGAAGTTACTTATGTCTGCAGAATCAAATGACAATCTCCACCAGCAAACAGACTAACTTCAAAATACATACCATGTTCATAAAATCAGCTTTGTGGCCACAATGGAAGGTTTATCATCAACAAAACAAATGAAGAAAATATGGGGTTGGGAAAAAAATAACTAAATTTTTCTCAGAGGGAAAAAAGATTAATTCATGGAGAGGTGTCAGTCTGAGGATTGAATAGGATGAGGAGGATCTAAAATTAAATGTAAAAAGTTGAATTCACTAACATTTGTACAAATCCAAACTGTAATATATATAATACAATAATGTAGCAGTAACCCTTCAAGTTAAAGCCTGTAGTGCATTCACTGGAGGCTCAGCGCTGGTGTGTGACTGTGTAGGTTGTTCCTGACCATGGACCCCGTGCATGGGGAGATCTCCAGAGCCATGAGGAACAGAGGGGTGGAGGTCTTCATCCCCGGGGAGCACGAGGGCATCTGCTGGGACACGCTGGACATGAAGACTCTGCTGCACACAGCCGGGCTTACGGGGGATTGTGTTTGTGACTTGCTCATTGAAATACACCAGAGTATAAAAGCTGCAATATGGGGTAAGCACTAGGGGTGTAAGAAAATATCGATACACCTGAGTATCGCAATATTACGGGTCGCGATACTGTATCGATTCTCTAAATCATGTTAGTTTTTTTTTTGTACATGAACAAGTTTACAGTTGTTGGTTTTTTTGCAGCGATGCCACATATTAACATTGCTATGACAGTTTTCCACAAATTTGAAATCGCAATATATCGCCTTGCTTACAGTATTGCAATATATCGCAATATATTGAGCCATGGCCCTGTATCTTGATATGTATTGCATCGCCAGATTCTTTGCCAATACACAGCTCTAGTAAACACAACCTTTTATGTATTCAATATGTACAGCTGTTTAGTACAATGTGTATTAAATGCCTAAGTGAGCGTTATTGTGGTAGTATAACGTTTGCTGCTGCTCCCTCCCAGACTCCCCTGCGTCCTGTGTGGCCACGCTGCTCCATGCTGCCACACTGCTGTCCTGTCAGCTCCACAGAGGGGTGGACCTGCCCAGCGCCCTGCAGCATGCCTGCCGGGAGGCCTACTTCCTGTGCCAGCGCACGGCCGCCAGCCAGCAGGTAACTCCCTGCTAGACTGTTACAGGGCTCCGCTGACTGTACCGTAGCTGCAGAGACGCATGCCACTTGTGTTATAATGAATGGAGCTCTATGGGAGAATTCTGAAACAGCACATTTGGCGGTTGGAGGAAAATAGTTAATCTGCTTTATAAATTCCAAGCGTTAACCTATTTGACAAATTGTGTAGTTGCACTGACTTAAGCCAACTGCGGTGCATGTGTGGTAGAAGTAGAACATGTGGCGAAAATGGCTTATTTTTTATTTTGAAAGGGCAGTTATGGCTCTCTTCCTAATAACTACCCAGAGACGTTTCAAAATGGCTGCCGAGTGGCGAGACTTTCCTATAAGGCTAGTTCTCTTAGGGTAGGTTAACACTGTACATAATGCTTCCCTGCAGCAAGCCCAGCAGGTGATTGAACAGCACCTGGCTGTCCTGGACACAGAGGACTGGGGTAGTGGCTTGCTTTGTGCCGGGGTATGGCCCGATGGCTTCCCCTCCGCCCTGCTCTCCACAGAGGACTCCTGCTTCTCATCTGTGCTGCGAGATGGACAGGTGCTGCTGTTTTGCCTCAACACGCTGAGTCTGCAGGGCAAGAGGTACGCTCCACCAGGGAATATACTACCAGCAAGGGTTCTGTGTTATTTGCACTTATTTGAACTCGTGTTCACATCACTTAGTTTCTTTATCATATGAACAATAGTATGGGGTGGTCTCCTTCATACAAAATTATAGAGGGGGAAAACAAGTGGTTGAGAATGTTTTACATCATTATTAGATTTTTTTAAACATACATTTAAAATATTTTATAATTTTATAGTATTATTATTGTTTGGCTACAATTTCCCAGTGATTGTGCATGTTGACATGTACGTGCATGTTCTCTGTGAGTATATAGCCTGGTATATACTCACAGGCCCGTAGAGGCAGGCTGCGTATGCCATGTGCACCAGCTCCAATGTTTTAAAAGCACGTTCGTCAACCGCAGTCGCGCTAACGATGATTGGTTGGTTGGATGGCGAAAAGGGAGGCGTTCACCAGCCAGCAACAGTTGTGCCCGCACATGACATCAACAATGCAAAGGCTTAAGATGGACTGTGTGTTCAGGAATCGTCCACTTAGCCTGGGTGACCTCCAGAGGGCGATGCAGAGCAGTGGGCTCCACGAGGGCCTGGTGTTCTCTGGGGGCGTGGTGGACCTGGAGGATGGGGACGCTCTGCGGCTCATCCCCACCGCCGTGAGGCTGCTCACAGAGAGGGCCTCTCACGGAGACTGGACCCTCCGCAGCAACTGGCTGTCCCACCTGGGCAAGAGCTACAAATACGCCCCTGGTTAGTGAACTATCTATCTGCCTGCCTGCCTGACGACATACCTGCCAGCTCAGCTCAAGTCAATTTTCTACATGAAATCTAGACAATGTTGTGGTTTGTGTTAACGAGGCATTTGGTCGACTCTTGCAGATCCAGCGCTAGTCCAGGTGGAGGCCGGGAACCGAGCCTTAAAGGCTGTGTTCAGTAGCAAGCTAACAGTGAAGGGGAAGTCTCTGACAGAGTTGCTCCAACCACACAGCACAGGTACTGTACCAAAACCATGTCTTCTTCACACTGACAGTAGTTCTAGAGAGCCTCTATTATATCTGTAGCAATTGTTTTCTACTAGTCTTGTTTGGACATTGACACGTTTTGATACAGTAGTAGTCTTTACTGACTTGATGTTGCTGTTAACATCTAGATTGGCATAACAACAAGATAATAATCTCAGTCAGGTCCTAATTTAGTTGAAGGAGCTTCTGTCAAATCCAGTCTGTAGCTGCGTTTATATGGACCCTGCCTTGTTAATACTTTTGTTTATGATATTGGAGAAAAAAGCTCACTTTTCAAGTCTACATTTCTTCATATATCACGATGAATATGTCTCTTTGTTTTGCACCATTTGTGTACCAGTTATGACATTCTCTTATCTGAGCTTTTACAGAGGCAGTGCTTCTCCATAGTACATTTTGCTTACCAGAACATTTTTTGACAAAGGCTACACAATCACATACTTCTTGAATTGTCTCTGCCACTTAGTTAATACTCTGCTTTGCTTACAGATGAATACCGAATTCTAATGGACATGCGCTGGAACAAGCAATACCTTGATATCCTAGCCAATAAGTGTAACTTTGAGGATGAGGAAAGATACATGGAGTTTTTGGAAGCTCTCAATGCTGTCTCAAACAGGTAAGACAGGCAATTATCTTTTTAAGCTTTTCTAAAGTGTTGTTAAACCTTTCTTATATTGGGGTAAGAATGCTATGGTGAAGGGTTTCACGCATGTTTGCTTGTGCTTTAAGTGATGTTATATTTATTTAAAGTGATTGAGTTACAGTATATCAACCACACAAGGACAACAAACAAGAAAGATAATATTGTAATGTAGTTATTAGCCAACTAAATACATTGTGATCGGTGTGTTTCGTTCATAGAATTGCCTTGATGATGGACAGAGAAGAGAGGTGTGTTATCTGTACCTGTGCGATAAACCTCTCAACTCAGAACTGTGCCCTGAGGATAGCCACAGCCTTCAGCAAAGGTAGGCACATCTTCTCCTGTCTGGTTTTGGTGGACATGGGCCCACACTATAATTACACTAGGGTCAGTGTTTACTTCATATACAACACTGTCTTTGTAATAACACGTTTTGAAATGTGTTGGGAAATTAAAAAGAACTTAACCGAGGCTTAGGTAATCAATGCACTAGGGAAATCCATAATGTTAAACAAGTGTCTTCTTCCAGGGACTGTGGACATGGGCCATCTTCCCCACCCAGTGTTAATGCACCTGCGGACCTTCTTTGACCTGTGGGATGCTTTCACCCTGCAGGCCATTCAGTCAGGCCAGCCATACATGTCTGATCACATCATGTTTGAGGTGAGAGCAGCTGAGAGCTCAGTTGTAGGGGACTCACCACACACTGGCCCTATGCCAGCTGCCACTACTGCTGTTCTCTAGCCTGCAGGAGGTGACACAACAATAATATAGCTAATTCTTAAGACATGTAGTATTGTAGCTTAGCATCGTATAGCAAGGTAAGTCAAGATGCTGTCTGAGCACTGGCTGCAATTGTAACAATACAATTAGCAACTTCTGCAAATGCATATTCATTCATTCTACTATTAATACTGGTCAGAATGACAATATGGAACACCTTGGATAATATTAATATTACTAATATGCCAGTATGTCATACACTAAGCACCGTGTATGTGCGCGTGCGTGTGCTGCAGATCTTGCAGCTGCTGCAGTGGCGCGACCGGTTCTGGGACGTATGCAACACCCTGCCTGCAGACTCCCAGGGCGTGTCCGTCCTGTCCCTGCACTGGCAGTGGGTCCAGAAACACCTCATTCTGCGCCTGCCCCAGCTGCTGCTAGGAGACACGGCCTCCACCTTTGAGTAAGCACCCCTCCCCCGCTTTCTGCTTCAGGTTGATGTTTTGCCGCACTGCGTCTAGCGGGACCAGCCAATATCAGCAGATGTCGCTTTCTGACTGACTGACTGACTGACCGACCTTGTTAAGAAGAGCATGCACTACATTCTAGACAGTAGGTGGTGGTAATTCACCAATAGTGTTGTTTCATGTAGGAACCTTGCATGCCATCAATCTATTGGCCCATTGCTGGCCTTAACTAGGCTTGCCTAGGTTTTACTTCTTTTACTAGGTTTAGATTTGTTTCAAGTAATTTTACTATCTTACCACAGACCTGCCAACCTGTATGCATTTTGCGTAGCAGGTGCACATTTTTACAACAAAGTACGCTGGTACGATATGCCATGTACACAAAAAGCTCAAGTACACAAATCTTTCATTTATATATTAACATGTACATTTGAATCTGTCAACAACAGAAGGTTTTCCAACCTTTTTATAAAGGTTTATAGATTTGGTACAAATCTATAATTTCGATCAGACGCTATATTGTATATGAAAAATACAAAAAACATATTTTGGTACCTGCTACATACGCAAGTTGAATCTCCTGTTTGCCGCCCACACCTGGTACTCTAAAGAGTTGTCCAAGGTTGGCAGGTCTGTTACTACTATTTTGCTATTTATTTGTCTTTTACTTCTTGTTGTTTATATGTAAGGTGCCGCTTAGCTTTAATTGAGTTGACTCGAGGACAAAAAAAAGGTGTGTTTTTTTGCATGTCCTTCTCGGTTTATGGTAAGAAACGTATTCAAATCTTCTATTTCTCACATATGGTAGCTTCGGGTTTGATAATAATGCAGGGATAGATATCATTTACATGTTCAATGGTTGTTACAGTATATCCCAGTGTTGTTACTTAGTAACACTGCCATGGTAATGTGTGTTCCAGAGGCCAACAGGAGCTTCACACAGTGTCCACTGCTATCCAGACTGTCTTGTCCACTCCCATTTCTATGGCCACTGCTCTGAAAGGCATCCAGAAGATTCTGGGGAAAACGCTGCCATTCAAGGTATAATTTAATATGTACAGCATTTAGCAGCCTCTTTTATCCAAAGCGACTTGTAATCAGGGCACTGTTGTTCATCACTGTTTATACACAGGCCTATACAAGCTGTACAGGCCTGTTTATACACTCCACCTGTGGTTTACATTGTTTGGTACATTTGTCATGTTGACACGAATGCATTCTTAATGAATCTAATAGAAATTGTTGTCACTTTCTAAAATACCACCAGCTGGAGCCGGTGGCTGAGTGTGCATGTCGCCTCAGGGCCATGAGCACAGCGCTGGATGTGAGCATGCTGAGGCTGGACGGCAGCGTCGGCCCCTCCAGCCGGGAGCTGGCCCGTCTGCAGGCTGCGGCGGTGGGCCTGGATGCCAAGGAAAGCCTGCTGGAAGCCTGGGGGCTGGTCCTGCAAGCTAACAACCAGCTGGATCCTCACAGCTCAGGTAAAAGCCTCCACGACTGTTGCTACACCTGCATTACCACCCCTATCACATGAATGCACGCAGTACCCTGAACAACCACTAGAGGGAGTGTTTTCCTGAGTGTGACTCAAGACAAATGTCTCCTCTCAGGCATCCTGGAGAGACTAGTCACCTGCGTTGATCAGCAGAACAGTCAGATGGCCTCCCAGGGTGTCCTGGAGGCTCCCCTGGAGGCCCCCATGGAGGAGCAGGAGGTTGTCGGGCGCGCCCCCCCCACCACAGAGGAGCTGCAGCAGTTGAGCCGCAGGGCACAGCTGTGGCCGCTGATGGAGCAGCTAGCGGTGGTCAACCAGCTGCGTCTGAGCTGTGACCTGCTGCAGATGGGCCTCACGCAGGGGTAAAGCTCCCCTGCTGTTTCTAGTCTGGGTGGCCTCCTCTTGATACGTCACTTCTCTTTGTGTGTTCTCTGTTACCTGTCTGTCTCAGGATGCAAACCAGCTACATGAACCAAATATAACTATGAGGAGGTTGATGTGTTTAATCACATTTTGGCAAAAAGCAGTGGCATTTATCTAAAGTATATATTGTATGTGTGTGTGTATATATGTGTGTGTGTATATATATA
>JAODOY010000017.1:2504031-2547987 GCA_025399855.1 Forbesichthys papilliferus | reverse complement strand
ACATATCCTATTGGCTCTGTAATGAATGAGTGTTCTATGAACATATCCTATTGGCTCTGTAATTAATTATTGTTCTATGAACATATCCTATTGGCTCTGTAATGAATGAGTGTTCTATGAACATATCCTATTGGCTCTGTAATGAATTATTGTTCTATGAACATATCCTATTGGCTCTGTAATGAATGAGTGTTCTATGAACATATTGTATTCATAGTTTTCAGTCACGTGACCTGCGCGATCAGCTAGTGGGAAAAACAATAGATTAAAATGGCGACTCACACCAGTCTACCTGTTTTATATTTTTTAACTGTTTTTATTGCGTGTGTAATGTGTCAAGTGATGAGAGGTTGTACATGTGTGGATGAATGATGCAAGCTGCAAATGAATTGCCCATTTTTGGGATCAATAAAGTTTTCTTCTTCTTCTTCTACCCGTAGTGACGCTGCAAAAACCGTACACTTCCTTTCTGTAGATAATTTAAATTACCTCTCAAACAGAGAAAAACAAAGATATGCACACGAACTACAGGTTTTGGGCACTTGCGATCCATATACAGCACCCGCTGCCGTATTTCAGACGTTAAAAAACACCAGGTCGATGCCAGAGCTCTACTTCGGTGATGTTTACCTTTAGCCACGGTACTGTAGTGGAAAATCCCCCACAAGCAAGTTGCAAGTTGGTCACCTCGATACACTACAACAAAACCATGTCAAATCCATCACAAAGATGGGATTTTTTTTACAAAAAAATAGGATATACTAATATACCTATACACTTGTGTTAGTGTTAGCTTACCTTTGATGAAATGTTCGCTGCATGGTACGTGTATACTTGGACGGCTGCCATGTGCCCTTCCCGGGGATAGAGGTACGTTTAATGGCACAAATCCATAATCTCCTCTCTGAGTTTTAGAACTAGGAAATAATGTTGTTTTGCACTCCAAGGGGGGCGTTCCCCTGAGTACGTGACGTCACGTGAAAACTATAAATTGGCTCTGTGTAATGAATGAGTGTTCTATGAACGTATCCTATTGGCTCTGTGTAATGGATGAGTGTTCTATGAACGTATCCTATTGGCTCTGTGTAATGGATGAGTGTTCTATGAACGTATCCCATTGGCTCTGTGTAATGGATGAGTGTTAGTGAGTGTGAGGTCCACCGGTGTGTCCCTGTGCTCCCTGCAGAGCTTCAAGAGGAAGCCTGGCCAGGCGGATAACGAGCGCTCCGCAGGCGACTACAACGAGCGCGTCAACAAGCGTCTGCGCACCGTGCAGAGCGCCGCAGAGCGGCCCCAGCGGGAGCAGCAGAGCCACGCCCAGCAGGAGTCCGACCTGTACGAGCACATCAGGCAGGGGGAGGCGGCCTACGACACCCAGACATACGGTCAGTGGACACCCCCACGGGGACGCCGCGGGCACTCGGGGACGCCACTCTTGGGTGCTCGCTCACCACACTGCTGTGTACAGACGCTGCCAACGCTGACCAGCAGACGCCCGCCGGCCCTCAACAACACCAGGACCAAGACGAGCAGGACGTCGCCATGGATACGGGGGAAGAGGAAGAGGCCCTGCAGGAGGTTGAGGCCCAGGAGCTCAAACCAGAGAAGCTAGACACCACCAAGGCCTCCCAGAAAGGTAGGCTGCTGCCCTGCCTAGTGTGTGGTTCATACCACTTCTAAAATGAACCGGCCACATACGCAATTGTAAAGTAGTTCCCTTTTATGTCTCATTCACCAAATATCTCCTTGCGGTCCACTGTCTTACTGTTGTCTGTGCGTGCTGAAAGAAGAATCCTGTATTTCTACACATCCCTGGCTGCATACATATTAGGAACATAAACAAAGTGGTGCAGACTGTACAACATCAACATCCTGGCCTTCACAATACTTTTCCAATGTGTGGGGGCGGAGCTTCTATGCCATTGAAAGGAGAGGTGTTTTTGATTTGAGTTCAGATTATCAACCAGCTTTCTCCAGAATGAATGAATTAATATGAAATAGAAAAAGATTTGACAGTTAACCTTCACTTGTTAGGGTAGGACAGCTGACACCTGCTTTCTATTGGTTCGTTTTAGGCCAAGCGGCATACAGTCAAGAGAGAAGGTGTCTCTAGCTAAAGGGATTATTGTGACTGTTCCCTCTGCTAGCCGGCCTGGACAGTGGAGATATGGAGGCGCAGGGGCAGGAGCAGCAGCAGGAGGAGGAGGGGAAAGAGAAGCTTTATCCCCAGGATGAGGAGCGGCCCGACAAGAGCACTGCATCCACTGTCCATACTGTTCCAGAGCTGCTGCTGGACACCGCGCAGGTACAGAGGCACTGCATGATGTGGTCCATGGACACACCTACAGGTCATGCCGCCCATTATTGTTGCCTGCTTGTTACCCCGGGTAACAACGTTTTGTGTGTGTGTGTGTTTGTGTGTGCGCACGTGCAGACACCAGCGGTGGACCCAGAGGAGATCAGAAGGGAGATGGAGCTCCAGTTAGAAGCCTGGCAGAAGCAGGCTCCTGGTGCTAAGGAGGAGGTGAGATGGCTGTAAAGCCCCCACCAGACTTTACCAAGTGTGCTAACAACATTGGCTGTTCAGTCTTTGATTGACACTTTGATTCAGTTTTGTCCCAACAGGACATACTGGAAAGTTCTGAATGTTTTGTCCATAGAATGCTGCTAAAACATGTAAAATCATAACCAATCACTAATGTATGTGCATGTTATAAAGAAATGTGTATTAGTCAGTCAATATATTTGATTAATTTAGACTGTAAATGGTTGTAGAAACTGTTGTATTATACAAAATGATACTAATTGCGTATCACAAAGGTTCTGAACCCACACAGGCATTTTATAAATATAAATGTTTATCCGATCATTATATAATCTAGAAGAGGTCAGCAGTCACATTTAGTTCATGTTGTAAATGTCCCTCACAAGTGTTTTGATTACTGATATTGTATTTGATAGGTTTTCTACTTAGTTTCACCCCTAAAGAGGTCTTCATGTGAGGGTAATATCCCCTCTTCCCTTGCTAATGGACTGTTTGTCCTGGTGTCCAGGAGAGTGCAGCCGCCGCCATGTGGAGCCAGTACCAGACGCTGACCTCTGCCCTGTCCCAGCAGCTGTGTGAGCAGCTCCGGCTCATCCTGGAGCCCACGCAGGCTGCCAAGCTCAAGTCAGTACCACAGAGCCAGGGCATGTTTATGCTGCGTAACATGACCCCTATTCTCTGAATGAGAGCCATGCTTCGTTTGTGTTGTTGACATGTCGACATCTGAAGTGACTGTATGTGATGGTCTGCCTCTAGATGTCACACTACGTACCAGCACTGCACACACACACACGCACAATCATGTACCAGGAGCTGGGATTACAAAACACACATAGACAATAGTAGTTTGCATCTGTATTCATGTTTGGCCTATAGGACCTTTTAAGATAACGCTCACCACCTCCATCGCTGCTTGGCTCCTCCACAGAGGGGATTACCGTACGGGCAAGCGTCTGAACATGAGAAAGGTGATCCCTTACATCGCCAGCCAGTTCCGTAAAGACAAGATCTGGCT
Organism: Forbesichthys papilliferus; assembly: GCA_025399855.1. Lineage (NCBI taxonomy): Eukaryota > Metazoa > Chordata > Actinopteri > Percopsiformes > Amblyopsidae > Forbesichthys > Forbesichthys papilliferus. The sequence continues at coordinate 2,544,427 of JAODOY010000017.1, read as the reverse complement.
GCGGCGCACCAAACCCAGCAAGAGGGAGTACCAGATCTGCCTGGCTGTGGACGACTCCTCCAGCATGGTGGACAACCACTCCAAACAGGTCTGTGTGTCAGCCCAGGGATAATATGGAGGAGAATGGGAATGATCTCCACATACTATTATACAAGTTGACATCAGGTGTTGGGTTGAATGTTTCCAATGTGCACAAAATACATCTGTATTTAGTGTAATTTCAGCTATGAGTGTGTATAATACTGTGTGATGCATACTGCATCAGCAAATCGTTAGTGTATTAATCAAAAAAATGTAGGATTGGGAATTAAAATATTTATACTGCACATTAAACGATATGTTGGCAATGTATGTTAGCCTTGGTAACGCATAAGACGAGATGCATTGTAGATTTTCTAAAACGTCCGTGAAGAATGTAATGTAGAAAGGTGTTTTCTAAATGTTGTTAATGTATACATAATTTGCAGAGCAGGCTCTCCAGCCAGTTAATTTCTGTCTCTTGTGTTCTAGCTGGCATTTGAATCCCTCTCGGTCATTGTCAATGCTCTCACTCTGTTGGAGGTTGGACAAGTATCTGTGTGCAGGTAACAGAATGAAAGGAACTGGATGTTTTGGGAATGACCTTTCCTGTCTATTTCTTCTATTTCAGTGTTGAGCAGACAAAGCTTTAGATTAGTGCTGGGACGATTAGTCGACAAAACCAACGTGCGGTTACGTAAATATGTCGATTTACAAAAAGTACCGTCGACTTGGCAATACCTAATAACTGTATACTCTGGTCTTACCATGAGATGCAGCAATGGGCTGTGAACGACCCCAGTCCTCCTAAAACTGAAAGAAGACGACGTATGTGTGTAGCTCTAGCACTAACTAGCATCATGGTGTGTGTAGCCTACCAGCAAATGCTCCGTGTGCCCCAAACACCAACTTGTCACCAGCCGGCAATGTAAATACAGAGGAGCTCAGAATAAATAAACATCATGTGGGACATTATTAAGTGGTGGGTCTAGGGGGCCTTCCCTGGAAAAATCTGAGCATCAATCGCTTAATTTCCTACATTTTGGTGGATTTTTATGCACTTTTTTTCAAAACTTTTTTTCATCAATTTATAATGGAAAAATTATGTTGGGGGAAAAAAACTAAATTCAGGAACAGGTGACTTATATAGTTACATTAGCCTATATATATAATATAGGCTAATATAAAGATACATTATATAGTTTAAAATATCTGCTTTTCTTATTTAAAATCCTTGCTTAGTCATCACAGATCACATGTTTAAATGTGCATGTGGCACCCATTAATGTAAATGAAATTGTACATTAATTAATTTTCATAAATTATTATTAAACCTTTGACTTTAATAGCTCATATTATAGCACACATTCACACAAACATCGCACATTTTGGAAAACAGAATTAGGGCAATAGTCTGGAAACCCAAATATGTTTCCATGCTCTTTTGTCGTTTTTCCATACTTATCCAGACCTGGAAATTCCTCAAAACAAATTCCATACTTTTTCATACTTTTCCATACTCCACTGGAACCCTGTGTTGACTTAACGCTAGCACACGCTAGCACACGCTAGCACACGCTAGCACACGCTAGTGTTAGTCTACTGACACATTTTATTGTAAGGCTGGTGGGAGAGGGACAATGAGAGGTGGAGAGGGGGGAGATAATCTGCTTTGGTGGCTTTGTTAGAAGAATGCACTAGTTTTAGTTATACCTGTTAGAATTAGTGTTACTCAAATTGCCCACATTTTACTGTAACATGATTTTGTTGGACCGCTAAACTTGAGGTTGCGCAATGTTTTAGTATTCCTGAAATTGAAATGTAGCTGTTTGCTAAATGTATAATGCACTTAATTCCTTTTTAACAAGCCTTTGCAGATTTAATGTTAAAGATTTTTTGTTAAAATATTAAAACCAGTTAAAGGTGTAGTCAGTGATAGTAAAATAATACACGTTTTGTGAAGTTAAGCAAATATCTGGTCTGCTAGCTGCCCATTCTCTGTACATGCTGAAAACAATAATCTGGTGTTTCTACACTGCCGTGGCTTTGTAATAAGGAACACAAACAAAGTGGTACAGACTGCACAACACTGTGTTCCCAATGTGGGGAACAAATCTTCTGAGGGAGCACCCTATGGCATTGAATGGATCTATAGATTATGTGTAATTTACTTGTTTGATTAATCGAAAACAATAATTGTTGGATTAATCGCCAAATAACTCATGGTTTGGTACAGCACTACTTTGGATAAAAGTATTTCATATGGTTTAATAGAGCAGTGTATCTTGTGACGTACGTATAGTAACTGGGCAGCTAATAGAGTATGCTGGTATGTGGTCATTCTCTCAGCTTCGGAGAAACAGTGCAGCTACTTCACCCGTTCCAGCAGCAGTTCAGCAATGAGTCTGGAGCACGGATACTCAGGCTATGCCAGTTTCAACAAAAGAAGACCAGGATAGCACAGGTGGGAATGTTCTTCCCAATGTCACTTCCTTCAAATCAAACCACTGTGGCAGTGGAAGTCGTTTCAGTGAATATGTTTAGCTCTTCTATGTAGATAACCACTGCATTTTCAATGTATTGATGTTAAGAGCATTTAGTTCTAACTGACATTTGTAACATTCAGACAGTAGCATTTGTAAAGGCTGTGGGCACATATGCAACAGATAGGATTGTGTATGTGTGCTTGTATTTCCATGAAGCTGGCATACTGTAGTGACCTTGTGTGTTTTTCTGGCAGTTCCTTGAGTCTTCAGCCAAAATGTTCATGGGAGCCCGACAGCATTTCCCTGGCTCCAACAATGCAGGTAGTGTGTATGTAACATAGTTCCTGTCATCTGATTTATCATTAAAATTATCTACCATTGTCATGCTAATACGAGACATTCCTCATTTCCTCCAAACATTAGAGTTGGTCAATTCAGATTTCTCCTAAAAATGTTATGTATCTCCGCTGATTGCATTCACCTGTGTGCCACCGACTAAATGGTGTTAAAGCCCAGATTGTATCTGACCTCAAAACAAGCCTTTAGTGAGGTGCCAGGAGACTTAGAGGTCCAAGGATTTGGGCCAAGTCCTCCGAGTCCAAAACAAGCCATTGTCATGGCGACAAAGCCCCATACGGGACTAACATTTCTCCTTGTTTGGTGCTGGGCTACAGGCCACACGTGTGCAGAGGTGCCAGTGCTCCTGAGGTAACTGACCCTCCTAGATAACTGTAAACACAAACCTACATTCATTACAGCAGGGCAAGGCCAAATGTATTTTACTCGGTCTGATCATCCTAAAGGTTATACATATTAAGAAGAAAACCAGGTCAGGAAATCTCTAATTCACAGTATTATTATTATTATTAGATTTATTTGAAATAAATAGTTATTTGATGGTGGAATACATGGAATAACCCCACGACCGTATCCTCTAGTTTTGTTTTATTTCTAATAGTAGTAGTTTATAATAGTTTAGACCGTGCCACTAAGTAAGTAAGTACATTTTTTTGTATAGCACATTTCACAGACAGCAGTCACAAGGTGCTTCACAGAGATATGCAATGTCAATACAAACAAGTATTGTAATGCTGTCCGTCCATCCCACCCCCCTCAGAGACGGCTCAGCTGCTCCTCATCGTGTCTGATGGCAGGGGTCTCTTCCTGGAGGGCAAAGAGAGAGTGACCGCGGCTGTGCAAGCAGCCCGCAACACAAACGTCTTTGTCATCTTCGTGGTACTGGACAACCCCAACTCCAGGGTGAGTGGAGGCCAGGCACTAACTGAAACATAGAATATGTACTAATTGGATCACTTGCCTGTCTGTGTACCCAGTTACCATTGTTTGTTTGTTGGTTTGAAAGTAGAGCCTGCACTCCTCTCCACTTCTCTTCATAAGCTCACTGTTACCCCTTAAAATGGTCCACCTCCATATATGTTTTGCTCTGAAGTCACGTTTGATCACGCAAGGTTCTGTGAGATGAGAAGTCCCTGGAATTGCCTAAATTGTTTTGCATAAATGCCGTGTTTGGTCCTGCTTCTAGAATGAATTGTCTAGTGTGCATTTTATAATTAAAATATAAGGTTAAAATGTTTTTTAGGCATATAGCTGTTGATTTTAAAGATCTCTAGTGGCATATATCATCTGCTGTTTCACTAATGGTGCTGTGTTTATTGGTATAGAGGCAGATGTTTGTGAACTTTCCTGGCAAACATCAGTTATCTGCGGGCATCCATGTTTTTCAGAGCAGATGCACTGGAACGCATTTAGATTGGAAGTCGGGAATACTGGCTCTGAACTACTTGTAATGGATTTCAGTATCATGTCAAGTTCTTTCTGGTGGGGAAGATGCTTAAGATGCTCTAATTGACTAGGGTGCCAATGTCACGATTTGCATGTCCTCTGCTAACCACCACACCACCTCCCCTGCAGGACTCCATCCTAGACATCAAGGTGCCCATTTTCAAAGGGCCGGGAGAGATGCCAGAAATCCGCTCATATATGGAGGAGTTCCCGTTCCCCTTCTACATCATCCTGCGAGATGTCAACGCGCTGCCAGAGACCCTAAGCGACGCGCTGAGGCAGTGGTTCGAGCTGGTCACAGCAGCTGACCATTAAATCCAAAGCCATTTTGTTCCGACTAGAGGGGCAGCTACAAACCGCACAATGCCACTCTACTGCTAGCTAGTCTCCCGACCATAACGAACACAAAACGACAACAAAAGACGGATTTACCGCTGTACATGTGCCTTTTTTTTTTTCTTATTATTTTTACTCTGATTTAGTAGACTGTAGCGTTTGATAGACATCTTCGCTGTACTGTCTGTCATCAGGGGAATTCTGGAAGTTTTTTTTGTAAATGTAACAAGGATTGCTTTAACTTGCACGTCTCAGTAAGAAACTATTTGAAATAAAATGTGATTCCCTTGAGTGTGAAGCACCTCAGTGAAGAGTCCCTAAATACCTCTTATTCCTTTGTACTATAGCCCCGTTTCACATGTTGGATGTTTCAATGTTAACATTTTCATCTAGCAATCAATCTTCAGTGTGAAGACAGTTGATATGGAGTTGACAGTCAACTGTTGAAGTGTGTTTAGAACTGCTGCATAAGAATCCCCCCTGCATAATATCATGGCCTAACTGTAGCATGTTGTTATAATAATTGATTGTTGTTAGAGGAAACATGTGCCTTGGAGAAAAACAAAATGGTATTGCATATTATTCATTCATTGAAATCAACCAATAGGTTTTTTTTTATTATATATTCAGTTCTTATGCACTTTGAAGCACAGGGGCTACAACATACTCCAGTTTTATAAATCTTCCAATGACCAGGTTTTGTCATTTAAACACAGGTCTTCTCATTTAACAACCACAATCATACTGTATGTGATTCCACTTACATCTGCAGAAAGATATATTCTGTCCATTAGGTGTAGATTAAGGTGTTTATGATTGTGTAATAAAATGTTAATCACCAATGTGTTTTGTAATGTTGACATGTACTGTATAGGAGACATTGGTTATTTTTATGCGGTTGTTTCTCAATGCCAACCATGAATCAGCAAATTTAAACAGACACACATGATCCTGATAATAAACCATTTTAGAGTGTTGTGCTAGCTAATAAATTGTAATAATATTCCAATAGTTTACAGGATATGACAATATTACGCATTTGATACAATTCATGTGGGTATCAAATCCAGGCCTCATTTCCGAATAAAGCATTTTCCAAAGAAAATGTAACATGGTTTTCAACTTTTTTTCAATTTTTAGTGTATTGTGAAAAACTTTTACCTACCATTGGCCTCCAGGCCATGAGAGGGCGACAAACACCGGATTCTAAATACAATACATGGTTGTGATAACCAAGTAAGTGGCAGCTCACCACCGTTCTCTAAACTGAAATTAAGTACGGTACAGTATGGTCATTTCAAGGTTACCATCAACGGCGTTGACTTTAAAACAGGTACATTTTCATTAAAAATACAGATAGCTAAGATCGGTTGGAAGTATAGTAATGAAATTGCTCTACCGGTACCAGTATCTATTCATTTAATCCTACAGTACCAGTACCGTACACAGGTGACTGGCAACAGATCACCAAGACAAGTACGGTAATGTAAACGTTAGGCCCTAACAAGTTGTGAGATTAATTACTTGATTTGAAATCTTTACCATAGCTATTATTTAATGGATGTTATTCAAGGGTAGCATAATACAGAGAAATGTCTAACTTACTACGGTACGACAGCATAAACGCCAGATACCGTACTATACCACAGATAGCCACAAGATGTCGTTATAACCTACCGTAATGGATAACATTTATAGTTTTGTCTTAACAACTGCATCAGTTTCTTCAGAGACAAAGGATTTTGGGTATATACAGAAATATGCTGAGGACCATACGACAAGTACCCGCAGGAGCTGACAGGAAATACCTCAAAGATTGGGCAATGGAGGAGTTCAAGAGGAATAAAAATGCTACAAACCAGGTATGGTACCGGTACGGTACTAGAACAATTTGTTGGGCAGATGAGCGCATTTTCACTTTAATATTTAGTGTAGGGCCTACATTATATGGCCACTTCACTTAGTAAAATACGAATTGGTGTGATAAGGACATGTTCAATATAATAGTGACATTTAATCAAACATCACTGGTATTGAAATACCACTTTGACAGTTTAAAGCATATTCCTTGCATGGCCTATTTCATTCAGTATGTTGCTTTCCTGCTGTGACCTATGTCTAAAACTACCATCGTCTCTGTCACATCTCATAGGATGCCATCCGCATGATGATCACACAAGCCAACAAACATCTGGAGGAGCTCCAGAAGTCTCTTGCATTGGCCAAGAGTTAAGCTCAGAACTAGCCAGCGACAACATGATTGCAAGATCATACATTTCCTGCCAGTAAGGACTATACTGACTGCTTGACAGACATTGCTCCATAAAATAATTATAGAATGATGTTCTGGAGATGCCACCATGAGCAAATACACTTTCTTCCTGGCTATCAATCTCAGTCAAGCAAGGGTTGATTGTTTCACACCTGAGCCTATACAGCCAAATACATAATGCAGCAAACAGAAGCCCAACAGTTCAAAAATATACCTACTTGGTATTATCTTCTAGGTCACAATTATTTCCCCAAGATTGATATATGGGAGTAAAAGACATGTCCCAACAATCTGAATGGGTTGTTACCATTTAATCACTGATAATGATGTATGATACAGCAAATTCAAGCTTTATGTCGATAGAATCAAAGAATCTGGTGTGCCAAAGGACAACATATGTTATCTGGCCAGTCTTTGGAACTGTGTGCATTGTTGCCCACAATAAATATATCCATTGTGTAGTTATGATTATGAAATAGACAACATTTGATAAATGTTTCTAACATGTTTTTTAATAAAAAATAAAAAAACACTGTATGGCATCAGCACAGAATGCATGAATATACAGCAAAGATTAATAAAACATCTGAAAGTGATAGGTTGAGAAATGGAGTGTATTCCAGTTATATACACTAATACTGCAACACATAGTAGCCACATTCACATATTGGGAACAGATTTTAGGATTATTTTCTTACATCAGCCAATTAAAAAGTATTATTAAAATAATATTAAATAATAACTTATTAACCTTACAATATACCATCATTTGACAAATAAAATATATAGGTAACCATAATGTGTAAATTGGTTTATCTTGGAGGAATAAAGTAGTGTATAACCTGGCACATGCCATTGTTTTCACTGGAATGTTGGTAGACATTTAACATCATTGAATGTCTCAATTCTACAGCTAAAATTACTATCCTGTTTGTTATTCAAATATTAAAAACAGAAATCTGGTTCTATATTATGGGAAATGGAATGTTGACAATACTAAATTAATGATAGGTCCAACAATCCCTAGATTAAAGGAATTAAAACAGTAGTGACCATCATTTGCCCGTTATGCAATTCTATCTTTCATAATGAATTACTTTCCAAACTGAGATTTCAAAACTATTGTACTAAACCTTGCAAAGGCAATTTAATATGTATGTATGTGTGGATGTGCGTCTCTATGCATACTGCAAACAAGTATTGAAATGTCCTTCTGCAGTATACTCTATGTATGCTACAGTAGTGGCACAATATTTAACAAATTAGCTACACATTTATCTAGTTTCATGCAAAGCATTGTGTACAAGAGCTGTCCTTGTCACAAAATGATTTACACATCTACAGTGAAAATGCCAGTATTAACATGCCACTTCAATACCTCAGTCATATCAAAATTCAAACACAGTTCTAGCAGTAATTATCTTTTTGCCAAAAGAAGGCACTAATTAACACAATATGTCAGTAGGGAAATGTGTGGTTCATCAGTTACCGCTCTGAATCTAAAAAGTGTTCCAGAACAGTAATTATCTCCCTTTTATTACACGACCGTCAAAAAGCAGCTCAAGCATTAACATGATAAAAAAAAAATGTGCACAGCTTATTAAAAATCTCCTGGCTCCTCAAAACCTTGGGACATCCTCTGAACCACTGTTTTAGAGCATCGCTCATTTTTATGTAAATGCAAGAAAACGTCATAGGAACATTGTGAGTGGCATAGACCCATAGCACGTAATGGCTGAGCTAGATGAGAATGTGAGGAAGCTAGCAGTCGTCCTGTCTGGTGGTCCTCAGCATGCGCAGCTCGTCCTCTAGATAAGTGATCCTCTCCACGAGGGCGGCCTGGTCCGCCTGGGCCCTCTGGTCGGCCTGCCAGCGGGCCTCGTGGATCTTCCTCTCGTACCAGCGCTCCATCTGCGTGGACACCGCCTCAAAGAAATACTGGGTCACCTCCAGTGTGTGCAAGTTGTCCCTGTCCTGCTGGAACGGCATCTCCGTTGGCCGCTTCCCGAACACCCCCAGAGTCTGAGCCTTCGCCAGATCCCCTCGGGACTTAGTCCTGCCGTGGGGGTGCCTCTTGTGGCGCTTGGTCCCCCTGTCGCGACCCCGCTCCTTCTCGCCGTGTTGGCGCCGTCGCTCCGTGGAGGGGGAGAGGCTGCTAGCTCGGTCGCCTCGACTATGCCCAGACCCCTGGTGGACGGGCTCTGAAGCCTGCAGTTCCTGCTGCTTCCTGCGGGTGTCAGCAGATGTCAAGGAGCGCTCCTTAGGGCGAACCACTTGGGTAGCAGAACACAGGTCCTTGGCTGTAGTAGCTTCTGCATTGGGATGCTTATCACCATCTGATAGTGTGGCCAGAGGAGCATAGTGAGACAAAAACAATGTAGTTCATAGCTTGTGACCCTCCCTCCCCCCCTACACACACACACAGACGCACGTACATTAGGGGGTTGCTTGGTTCAAAGATGAAGAAGAATGAATAAATGAGTAAATAAAAAGATGAATAATGAGTGGAGCAGTCAGTTCTTGAGCGTGTTAGAGCGTGTGCGTTTGTTGAGGTAGACTACCTGGAGAGCTGTCAGCATGAACCACAAAGTAGTGGTTGGCTGAGCCAGCCTCCGCCACACCGAGGTCTTCCTGGAAGAGGTGGGGCAAAACGGAGCAGTCGCTTTGCCCCAGGCACGGACCGCTGGCCCCGTCCTCAACCCCTGCCCCATCTGCTGGCCACACCTCCTCCTCCTCACACAGGCCCTCAACCGTGGAAGATGTCCGGTGGAGCCTGGCTGCCGGTGGCTCCCCAGTCAGGCGCACCTCCATGTTCTGCAGCTTGGACAGACACCAACGCTTCAGCTCAGAGACTACAGATGCCTGAGCCAAGAGCACAGCCAACCACAGGACAGGTTGAGCAACATTAGAATGAGCTTATTATTATTATTATACATTATAATGGCATAGATATGCAAGTCAGTAGATTAATTACGCTGTCTTATCAAATATTATTATTATTATTATTATTATTATTATACATTATACTGGCATAGATATGCAAATCAGTAGACTAACTATGCTGTCTTATCAAATATTATTATACATTATAATGGCATAGATATGCAAATCAGTAGACTAACTACGTTGTCTTATCAAATATATTTGTATTGTTGTTTCGTAAAGAAACAATATTTAGACTGGCTTTGCAAGGCAAAATAAAAGCTGCCTTACAATCCAACATGTGTTAGGCTATTTCACTAAAAGCATCAACAACACAAAACGCTACCCTAACGTGTGCTGAGTGAAGCTCACCTGTGGTACAGGTAGACTGTTGATATTGCTGTGGTATGCCTTTGTATTACCTGTCTCTTCTCTCCGTCCAGGCGTTCCTGCAAGGCATGCTGGTCTAGCCTCTGGATGCACTCGGCCCTCTCTGCAGAGACCCTCTCCAACGTCAGCTTATCTAGAGCCCGAATCTAATGGTGACAGGCATGGGTCTACAGGTGAGGCCCATACCATGCAAGCCTGTGCTGGCTTTAAAGCAGCTATCCGTTGAAGGTGCTCTACATCAGGAGCTGGGAGAGTTTGTCTCTGATAGGTTTCGCAAGTAAATGCATTGTGTCAGCGAGTCAAGCGGTAGAAAGCATCTCTTCCATTCTCTGTCATGTTAATGTCCTACATCACATTGACTGTAAGCCAAAGCAGCTCACGGTTGTTTATTGTTGTTTACTATAACTCTGAAAGGATCTATTTAATTCATGGGCTTTGGCACGTTGCTCATCCATAATGCATGGAAGTCTACATTCAGTATTCCAGGCGACGATGATACCAGTGGAGTGTGTGTGGGTGTTTTTTAACCAAAGCACCTCAGATTGACAGCACTACATATATTATTTAGCTGGTGTCTTTACCAGTGGAGTGGAGTGGTGTATTTAACAGCAGATTTCGATTGGGCAACCAAACGTCTAACCCTGCCAGTGTTAGTGACTACCCATAGCATATAGGCTAATAATAGCAATGGTAGAAGTGCCTGTATGAAATGATTTGATAGGTATAAAATGATGGTCACTGCCACAAACCATAACATCACAAGCTGTGACTTCCTACAGTAGACGGCCTTTGTACAGTGTGCGTGTGTCAGCGTGTTAGTGCATCTAGCATCTACATTCTGTTACTACCTGGTGTTTATTCTTGCGGTCTAGCTGGCCCATCTTGTTATTCATCAGGTCCTGGACTGTGTGGATTTCCGTCTTCATTTCCTCCTTTGCCGCCTCTAGCTGGTTCTCCAGTTTGCTGATGAGCGGTTCACAGCGACAGCCATTGAGGGGAGCCTTGGATCAAGAAATGGAGAAGAGGGACTCCCTTTAAGATGGAATTGCAAACCTCTTCACTTCACCTCTTGAGTAGTGCAGGATTTAACAGAAAGTGAAATTATGTTTCTATTTCATGATTTCTGGCTCACGGAGCTAATGATTACATCTACTGTCCGTTCATGATAGACTTTGCATATGTGTATCCCATGCTTATATAATCTGGATACACCAAAATAAGGTTATCTGTACATACATTAACTGGACATTAATTAGAATACAATAAGTTTATAACATAGTAACTATAATGTCTTGTGATCCCGGTCGTGTTAGTCGCATCACTTCATGTGTTTACCTTGTATTTCAGGCCTGTTTGCCCGTCACTCCCTGCCCAGTGTTTCCCAGTCTCGTTAATCCCACCTGTGTCTGTGTAATCATGTCTAATATGCTGCACCTGTTCCTCGTTGTTGTGAGCCAATGGTCTGTCTCCCTGTCTTGTCCACGTGTGTATTTAGCCCCAGTGTTTCCCCAGTCCTGTGTCGGTAATTGTTGATGTGAATGTCGATGTTGCGTTGCTTCCCGTGTTCAGGCCTGTTTGCATTCTGTTTTGAATAAACCTGGTTTGGCGTTATCGACGTGTCTCACGTTTGGGTCCTCACCTCCGTGCACCGTGACAGTAATTAGAAGTAACTACAATGTACTATGTTATTGCTGTGTAAAACCGCTTTTGTGGTATTGGTTAATACATTGGTTATAACAAGCATTAAACAACCATTTAATGTAATACATGTAATACTTAAAATTCATGAAATTCCATCCTACTTCCATTGGGCCTGGTCAACAGCTGAAAGGCGTTAAAGAAGGCTAAAGGGTTGGACCACTACAGACACTAGACAGTTTTGGCAGTAACTTAGATATCGAGACAGAGAGAACACCTACCTGCATGATCTTACCATCCTTGCCACGGTACAAGGTGTACAGCTGATAGGCTTTGTAGTTGTGTGGGGGGACGGGGGGCTGAGAGGGGGCTCCACACACTCTCCCTTTTCTCCTGTGAGTGCCATCGCTGTGTTTGGTCTCCCTGCGCCGTAGGGGGTCTGACATAGGGGGCTGCAGCAGCGAGACATCTTCACTATTCATGTAAACTGATAATAATACGGCTGCTGTACGCACCACATTACATTACAGGAGAACATGTTTTATATATTGTTTTTGAACCTCCTATAGTTTTATAAAAATAGAGAAATGAAATGTTCCTATTTTATATTTATGTTCTAGTAGTTTTATTATGGAAAATATATTGCATAGAAAAAAAACTTGTCTGGAGAACCATTGATCTATTATATATGATGTAATTATATAATGCTTATATTCGAGACCATAAAATAATACTTACTGTACAATTATATTAAACTGTATTGATATCCTTTATTGTATAACTTTCTTACCTTCATATCCATAAATCGTTGACTATTGAAATAGTGCACCACAATTTGATTCCACTGTTGCTAATGTGTAGCATATAGCAATGTCACTTCATTCTATATGTCATACATTATCAAGAACATTGACCAGTGTCATTGGAGACACATGACCTGAGATCAGTGTTGGGCAAGTTACTAAGGAATTGTAATAAGTGACTAGTTACTTATTACTCCTTCAAAAAGTAATAACATTACTTAACTTATTACTGTGTATTAAAAGTAATTAGTTACATCATTACATTCAGAATCACTACCCTGTCCCTTCCTGAAAAAAGACAACCTGTGTAGCCAGCTCATTTTAGAATTGAATCCTCTTTATTGGAACAATATTTAATCTCAACAATCAGCCAAAGTGAAAACATTGCAGCCTCTCAAACCAGGTGATTGGGCATGTTGGACAAGTGTGCTAGTACCAGAAATCTTGTTCTTGCAACGCAATGATGCAGCATTACTTGGACAAGTAATTGTAATATTATTACTGTTTTAGAAATAGTAATTAGTTACACTACTAGTAACTGAAAAAAGTAATTAAATGACAGTAACGAGTTACTGCACAGCACTGCCTGAAATACAATGGAACCCAACTAGTTGGAATAAATATATACACTAGCCAGTGTGTATATCGAGGTAACAATTTCACATTTAGTGCAAACAGAGTTAAATTCCATAATATATCCTGTGTTTCTGGGTTCCCAAGCACACACACAATATACATCTTCTCTCACCTTTTCTTTGTGCTTTCGTCCCTTCCTGTTGTTGGACTCAGTTCCTCCAGTGGGTTTACAGGCGACCAGATCACTACTGTGGGTATCTGCAGCAGACACACTGTCCTAAGACATATAGAAGGACATATTCGTGGATGACTACAACACTGTTTGCAGTAGTAAGGCAACACAATCACATTATTGGAATTCTATAGAAAATACTATAGAAAATACTATAGAAAAAGTGTAAAGGTACCCGCCAAGCAAACAAAATGACAAGATTTGGTGGCAATGCACTACAATATAATTCCAATTTAGAATGAATGAATGTCTTTCATTATAAAAGATTATAAAAGATAAACATGTTACTGATTATGTCCAAAAGGACATGCGTATTGTAGCATTCCAAGCAATAATGTAATCAAACAATAACATTTTGGCTTTCTCCTTTTCCTTCTCTCCTAAAAAAAGATTTTTATGATAATTGACTAATTTAATACCAAATTCTTTTAGGTATAAATCTTTGTTTATACTGTGAGCTAGCCAGGCCATCACATGATATTTGTGACGGTTGTGTCTGGCAGACACAGATCCATTCCATTACCTTCCTAGGTAACACCTCATCCCTTGGGACCGATTGGGCGCGACCTTCTGCCTTCAGCTTGTCTCGTCTCTTTCGAACACTCCTGCCACGTGTGAAGCTCTGGACCTACACAAAACAAAGGTGTTTACATTAATTCATTCTAAATTGGAATTATGTTGTAGTGCATTGCCACCAAATCTTGTCATTTTGTTTGCTTGGCGGGTACCTTTACACTTTTTCTATAGTATTTTCTATAGCTTTTTCTTGAGGTTTTTCTATAGACATTTCTATAGCCTTTTCAATACTGTTACCTGGGGGGCTTTGGTCAAGAGCAGTGCCACCTCTGGGCTGTTGTGTTCTCTGGCCAGGTCCAGTGCTGTCTGGCCTGCCTGAATACATACAAATACACACAGAACCGTAGGACATACAGTGTATTAACAAACACACATAATAACTTGTTGGTATAACTGTCCTTTGTTTTGCTTTGGTTTTGTATTCATGCTGTTCCTTGTGTCCATGTACCCTCCCATCATGTTCCTTAGTTGATTACCTCATCTGTTCCTGTCCTGGCTGTCTGTCTTACGTTGATTATTGGTTTCACCTGTCACCTCTGTATTTAAGCCCTTGTATTTCCTTTGTTGCTTTTCAGTTGTTTGTTGTGTTAGTTGAGTCCTGTACTTGCTCTGTTTATCTTTTCCATGTACTTTGGTTCTTTAGGTACAGTATGTCAAGTTCTACCTCTGTATTGTGTACTTGGGTCTGATATCTACCCACATTAGTCACCTACCTCCCACTAAAAGTGTTTACACCATTACATTTTGTTCGGGGTCGGGGTCAAAACTGGCCATAATTCACCTTTATGCATGTGGTATTTTAAGCAGCAAACAACTATTTTCTATGGAATTACTGGTGGCAAGAATTATAATCAATCTTAGTTTTCATAACCGTGCGTGGGTGCCTGAACACATTTTGATCTGATATTCTGGTGCTTAGTGACAGACAACATAATGTATAGTTCCTTTAATAACAAATGGTTTGCATGATCAAGGTTTAAACAGACAGGAACCTTCAGAAACTGTCCTTACATTGTTGCAGATGCCACAGTCTGTGCCAGCCTCCAGCAGAAGACGTGCAGTCTTCTTGTGGTTCAGAGATGCTGCTACATGCAGTGGAGTGTCACCCACCTGCACACACACACACACACACACTCTTCTTTCTATGGACACATGTTGTGCTAGTGCACTGCAAAAGAAAAACTAAATTGTAAAGGAATTATGAATAAACATGAATTAAACACTCATGCATGTTAACCAATCAAAACAACTTAAATATAATTAAACAAAGTGTGAAATTCTGATTTGTTTTTTCATATGTAAAAACGAGGCTAATATAAATCTAACAGAATTAGTGAAGAACTAGACTTGACACATGCTCTTTAAGGTAGGGTATCTACATTGGCTAACAACGTGCCAGCTACCTTCAGGCAGATGTTTGTTCAAATTGTAGATTTATATCAAATCTACAGTAGCAGTCTTCACAATATAATATGTAGTATCACTTTACAGTCTCATAGACCGACAGTAAAACCTAACCTCCATTCAGACAATGAAAAGCTCCCAGAAAAAGCACATTCTGTACAACGACTCATTTGTGATGATGTATAAAAAGCACTTTACAACTTCAATACATGAGTAGTAATGTACTTGTATTCATAACTCACCAGGTTTTTCTCTGACACAGAGCAAAACGCTCCTAACAGGATACGGATCATAGCAACATGGTTGTAGCGGGCGGCCACATGCAGACACATATCTCCTGCCTGCAAGCAACACAGCATTCACTTAGGCTAGGAATGTCTGTTTTCACTCATAACAATATACCCACAATACAACAAAAAGGAACTAAATGCTTTCTGAACATACTGATGTAACCCTATTAAGATAAGCTCTCGTTAAAGCTGTCCTCTCTTGCTTAAGGGAGTTCAACATCAAACCCATGAAATGCTATTCATCACAATAAAACTGTAAAATATCTATAACACACATCAGGGCTATGTGAAAACACTAGACAGCTGGCACAGGATGTATACAACTGTAGAGTACAGATTTTACTGGACATCCAGATGCACAAACCACTACTCTTTGCTAATGTGATGACTCCATCAAGTAAACAGCACTGTGACACACTACAGGGTGGAAACCTGCTTTTCAAACACCACTGGATAATATTACCGTAACAAAATGTGTATTATTCAATGTGTATTCAACACAACAAAATGAACAGGGCACACACAAAGATGGATGGGAAATAATTGCACATATATTATTAAATAAACAACAAAAAAACTAAAAATAATAAAATGAGCAAATAATCAACAAAGTCTGCAATGGAACATCAAGTTCTGACATGATTGAAGAATGGCTGTATTTTATGTGTCTTCATTCCTGAATATAAGATTTATCACTGGTTTGTTATGCATGCATGTCAGTCTGACAATGGAAGTAGTCAGTGCCCAAAAAGCACTTAAACATAATCTATGGTTTATAATGAGCAATACCAGAAAACACTTTTGTAGCAAATATTAACTGCAAACTGGAAAGAATGTCTCTGTAGCCTACTTTTAAAGTGACAAGTATCAGCTTGTGTTCTTCCTCAGTAACATTTAGAATCCATCATAAATGAAAGGATATAGAATATCATACTGGTTGGTGGCTGAATTAAGATGAGGTCCACATTTTCTGATTGACAACATAACAGTTCATATACTGTAAATCTGAATATTACCTGGTTCTTGCTGTCAGGCCTGGACCCCCCCAGCAGTAAGACTTTAGCACTCTGCACATGACCATTCTGACATGCAAGGTGGAGGGCAGTATTCCCCGCCTGGATAGAGGGAGGGAGAAAGAAGAGAGAGAGAGAAAGACACACAACAGGAGCACTCAGTCAGGACAGAATCAGGAAGAGTGGAGAAATATTTGGAAAGGAAAAAAGTCAGTTGTTCCAGCAAGAGAACAGTTCATTTTTTAATTAAATTACATTTGCAATTTGTTAATTTTTCTATTGAATAAATGTGTTTAAAATAATCTGCGATTTCAATGTAATATTCAATGTATTTATGTAAATGAATGCAAGTAATTTCACAATATAGTGGCCTAGTGTATCTTCTCTCAAAACATTAAAGAGATAAAGAGTCAAAACTATAGAAAAATAAATGTAATATTGTTTATATATATATATTGTTTATTGAAATGTGAATCTGCATGAATGCATTCCTATCCTGAGTGTTCTCTACTCTTCCCCACGGCTCACACTCTTCTCTACCCCTCCCTGCTGCCTCTACAACCCTGACATGTCTGGTGCTGACTGAGGTTCCGTGGGTGCATTTGGCTAAGTTAGCAAGCTGCTCATTCATAAAGCATGCACACTATATAAGTAGTTAGAGAGTTACCTTGTTTCTGGCATGAACATTGGCTCCAGCTTTAACCAGGAGTTTGACAGACTGGCTAAAGCCATGCCAAGATACTTCATGGAGAGCAGTATTGCCATCCTGATGGCATAACAAAGAACACAATATCTATTTTAAGTATCATGTCGTGTAGGGGGGAAGGGGGGCATCTCAAGCCCTTGTGGTGTTGACATAAATGTGAAGCCATGAAGTACGTATATTCTTACTGAATGAAGACCTGGGAAAAGTTAATAATATAGTAATAATAGTTTAATATTCTTTCAAGGTTGCATTTTGATCATGTGTGAACATTTTGCAAAGAGAGTTAAGCTGATTACAGCCACAATTAATTAGTCTCTGCTGACAATTAAAAGCTTCAATGTCAGCTAACGTTATGATGACTTTACTGTTCTCTTAGACTGAATGCGATGGAGCTGTCAAGGGTTTGTGTGTGTGTGTATGTGTGTGTGTGTGTGTGTGTGTGAAAGAGACCGTATGTAGTGTACCTTGTCCTGTCGGTCCAAAGCACACCCTTCCTGAGTGAGAGCAGAGATGACGTCAGTGTTTCCCACCATAGCAGCGCGATGTAATGCTGTCTGTTCTCCCTACCAGCAGCAACATTAGGACACTAGTCACTTACATGACAATAACAACACAATACCTCAGGAATCAAACAAAACAATAGCTACAACTATTATTTATGTATAATATGTATACTTCTTTATGTAATGAGAATTTTAGTAGTCAAATTGTTACAAATTTGTATCTTTAGGCTTTGCCTGTGCTGTAAATTGTGTTTTGTTGTCTTTGCATTTTAGGATTTCTTTTACTGAAACTGTGCTGAAGTGAATGGCATCATAGGAAGCATTCTCAAGTAACATGGTATGTGTTGTGTCACCGCGACAAAACCAAGCAAACATGTTCAAGAATGTAAGGAAATGCCATTCAACAGTTACAAGAATGGACCATGTTCAAGCATACTAAAGTCATCCTTGTTCAAACCCAGTTGCAGAATTTGTTAAATAGACTGTACAGTAGAGCTGCTCGATTATGGAAAAAATAATGAGTATTTTGGTCAATATTGAAATCACAATTATTAAATATGATTACTCATTGACTTTTGAAAGATGTTGCATTTACTGCAACAAATCAAACAAATGAACAGTGAAAACACTACTTTTCATGTTGATCTTTAACCTTCACCCTGCAAGGGTTGAAAGTGAGCGTGTGGCTGTCATTCAGAACACAAGACAAAAAAATAAGGGTTTACTTGTAGTGTGCAAAATAATCGTTTTCTCTCCATTATATTGTTTCTGTAATTGTTAGGAGCCAAAATTGAAATCACGATTAAAATTCAATTAACTGCACAGCCCTACTGTACAATATGTTGACAACATTTTTTTATTTATATTGACAGCCATGAACACAATTGTTAAATGTCAGTATTGATGTAGTAAGGATAGCAAAGAACATATATTTTCAAGGAGAGGCAGCTCGCCAAGCACTAGCACCATGCACGTACTCTACTATAGTGTTGGATCTGATAACGGGGAAGGAAGTTAAGCACACACATATGTCTGTTGTCGGAGATCACTGATGAATGAAAGTGATTTCAGAGTGACTGTATTAGCTAGTGGGCAGTCAAATAAGTGTGACTCGTGGCTTGTGGACTGTATAGACCCAGCGTGCCCAATTTTTAGAAGACCCCATTTAGAGCCCCTTGATCATTGTTTATTCAGATAGCTCTTCTCATGTTGAAGGTGTGAGGAGCTATAATGAAACATTTGCAGAAGTTAGCAAACTGAAGAACAAGTAAAGGTTTGCCCCACCCTAGCAGAGAGTCATGGACATGTCAATCAATCAACGCCCAGACAGGCCTTGAAGACTGTGTTTACATACACAACTTCATGCGTGCATGAATGGGCCCTCCTATATTATTTCAAAACAACATTGTTTTAATTGAAACTCAAAGATATCAGAGCTCCTTAATCTCTTCTTCGCTCCCTACAGGTCCCATAGGTTCTCAGGGAGGGGGGCCATTTGGGGTTCCTTGGGGCACTAGTACACATGGTCATGATACAGCACACCAGACCACTCCCATGTGGCGTTGCCATGGTCCCGTCCACGATGCAAGGCACAATGCAGACATCACGTGGAGTGTGGCTGAGCGGTGTACTCACGTCGTCTTGGATGTCCATGTCACAGCCAGCTTTGAGCAGGATACGCACAACCTCAGCGTGGCCCTTGTAGGACGCCAGGTGCAGGGGACTTCTGCCATACTGTCAACACAACACACACAGGTAACCAGCTGACCTGGACCAGCCAATCAAAGGCTCAGAGGACAGATCATCACACCCTGCGTTCAGGATGGTGGAACGTTTTCTACAAGTTCAATGAACGCGAACAGCAGTGGACTGAACAGCAGTTTACAAAACAGGGAGGAGTTGGGAGTTGGGACAATAACTGCTCTAGATTGTTGTGTTTCAGCAGTACAGATGATGGTAGAACCAGCGTGGCTCTAGAACCACTTCTGTCGGTGCATAGCTCACCATTCCAATTGTAGATATGTCCGTAGTGGCTATATTAGATTTAATGAATTTCAGGCATTTCATATCAGAATGAGACGGCATACAATTAAGGTGGAAAGATGTAATAAAACCAACATTTTGTAATGATATTAAATAGTGATGATGACTTCTACTCACAAATACTTACACAAAACACCCAGGTAAATATGCGGCCATGCTTCCTAGATGTCACTAAGCAACACTAAACACTAAGCAACGCCCATTAAACAGAGCAAACAGCTTTGAAACGTTCTCGAGGAAACGGCTCGTTCAGTGAAATAGTTCATTAAACGTTCAGAACATTCAGTCCACTGAACGCACCGCACCCACAGATCATGCTGCACATCTGAACGCAATCTGCCACCCAGCCTACAATATAGCGCTGCAACTACTCACTCCATTATTCTTCAGCATAACATGCCAAGGTAATAATGTACAAAATCATAATCTATGCTCGTCAGAACAGAAACACATCTGGATATATAAAATAGATATAAAATGTTATTTTGTTAATATGGAATTCCTTTTCTTTTGCATTTTGTTAATTATGTATAATTTGTTTAATTGTTTCACCACTATTACAATTCATTTTAATAATATAATCAAAATTAACAAGCAAGTGATAATCTGTGATTTTGAAGAATGACATGGGACTGTCAGTTAAAGCCCTATTACCTTATTATCAAAATATTTACTTATATAAACATTGCCAGGCCATCTAGAGTTATGTCCCTTGAATTGGAATATGTTGATTTAAATAACTGTATGATTTTCCAAATGGAAACTGATTATAATACCACAAGTTTTGTTATACATTGTTCCGAATATGGATTTATTTGTACATGCGTTCCCCCGATAGTGACAGAAAGCAGTAGAATGTGTGTCCACAAGGCAGATGTAGGTTATTGGGAAGATCACTGCAGTGGCTGCTACGTAGTTAGCTAGTAAGTAGTGCAGCTTTATCTTTCTATGTCAAGTATGTCAGTTTGTGTTTTCTGGAATGTGTAGACTGCACATTCCAATTTGCCCATAAACAATCCCTGAACTTTGGAAAGGTTTAACATCCTGTGATAACAGCAAGTGTCCCCAGACAGTTCAGAACTTTGTTTCCCAGAAGTTTCTACTCACTGTTGAGGTCAATTGTTAAACATATTATAGTTACATATTTTATGAGGTAGTATGCATTTACATTAAAACATTACATTGGGTTAGTAGTAGAACTAGTATAAAGAAATATACAAAAATGTGACTACTATCCATTTAATCTCGAATACTAGACCAACTAGACCAGACAATGAAAGGAATGTTAACAACAGGTAATTCTCCACAGGTTACGCCTCAGTTCCTCTTGCGTGCAAATGTCTGCGAAGAACAGTTACAAATGAAGTTGAAATGATCCAAATCCACCCTGCACATCCTGAGCCTTACTGTACTGTAAAGCCATGATAATGAACTGTGACTAAACCAAACCAGTTGGAGGCGATAAAACAGGATGTGACACTTCCATGATCTCAGGGCGACGTAATCTCTGTTAATCTATAATGATACAGTGAAAACACAGCATAATTACAGACGAAGCAGCGTTCCCAAAGACTGGCATTCACCACATTACACCTGGAGTAGAGCTGCTAGTGGGGTGACCGGCCTGTGTGGGTGTGGCTGTGCTCTTCGCCTGGCATTCATGCAGGCCTCAGATTGAGTTACGCAGGGCCTGCGTTGGACGCATGCCACCAGCCAGTCTCAAGTAAACCACAGGCTTTGCCGGGGTGGCAGGGAGACTGACACTGAATACAGGGGAGGAGAATGGGACTGTGAATGTTTGTCCTAATGTCTCATTAAGTAGTTTTGATCAATTCCTTGATAATTTAGTTCTGGTGCAGGGCGATTGAGACATGTGAAAGTAATGTCTTTTATTGAATATCCTAACCCTAAACTATCAAATGTGTATTATTATTGCCTGTGAAAGACCTTCAAAACATTGCATAATAATACATGTGTCACTATTACAGTGAGTGTGTAGATTTCTCCTTGTTTATCTAAATGTTACTGACAATACACATAAAGACCAATATATATATATTCTGTATGGACCTGCTCTTGCTAATGAATACGACTTCTGTCTTCAAGTTTTACACAATGCCACCCTCTCATTACCACGTCATTATCAACTGTTTTATCTACAGTTCCACCCAAACACTGTTTTCCCCTGCCTTAATGCCTTAGTCTATTAAAAGCATTTAATGCATCTAATTAGACTTGCCAGAAATATGTGTGCACTCCCCTTTCTGCAACAGAGGATTTTCTTTCTTCTGCAACTCACTTGATCCAGGATTTAAGCCTTTCAATGGCTGTCTGCCAACAGGCATACAGCCAGCCAGCAGAGGTAGTATTGTGGCTGCAAGGTACAGTATAGCAACAAACGCCTAATGTTCCTGTGGAAATCATCATCTGCAAGGCCAGGCTAGATAAGCACTGACAACAACACTAAACAAGCTCTAAAAGTACTAAGTACTGTTGAATTCAAATTGTCAAACGAGAGAGAACGGAGCTACTGGCAAATCTTTTAGCTTTCTAGTCTCTCCGAGACACATAATATACAATAAGTGATAACTACAGTACATACTAACTGTACTAGAGGCTATGTCTCAGCATATGGGCACACACTTTTCCTATAAATGTCTCACCTAAACACGGTAACAAAAGCCCTCCAATAGACCTTTCTTTACAATGGCTAGATATGTGTCTTGCTATTGCCTCATCCAGAATAAATGTATAATGCCTGTGCATTATAAATCTATAATGCTTGTGCATTATACATTCACTGAGATAAAAGCAGACTGCAGTGAGAACTGACCTACATTCTGCTACAGTATATATTAATATCCAGCACAGAAAGTATACATGCTGTCCACAAACACCCCACAACACACGACTTTAAACAAGCACATCCAAGGGTTCATATCTCCCATACAGAAATACTAAACGTATACGTATATACAGAAATACTAAAAGTATACGACAAATTGTTATTATTAGTAGTAGAAGTAGTAGTAGTGGTAGTATATTCTATATAGTTTGGATTTGGGGTTAGGGTTACACTCCATTTGTGTCTGTCTTTAATTACATACAGCATTACATGTGTAAAAGTGGCTCACATTGCTCTCTACTCTTCTCCCAGTTACCCACAATCCCACAGTACTGATGACAGCAATCATGAACTGTGAGCATGTGTAAATGTTTAGATATGGGTACACTATGACATAATCAAGGAGAGAGTACCTTTAGTTACAGACTAACATGTAATTGAATCCCTTGCTGTGCAATATAGTGTAAAATACGCCCTACATGTCTTGTTCCATTAAGGACATGGTTAAGTCTGACACCAGCCTTTGAGCTCCTATGGTTCATGTAATTAACTCTCTTTGGTTGAGAAAGTATTTTCATTGGAAGACTCTGATTTATTTATGTATGAGTTGTCTCAGGGCCCAGCCCTGTGGTCATTATCCATAATACACCAAAACAGTGGCAGTACTCTCATGACAGAACACAACACCAAAGCCTTGTATCTCAAGTGCCAGCCCAAGCCATCTCATATGGCTTTGCTCTTGGTCTATCTATTTTCACAGCTCTCACATGATCCAGACATAAATCATTTAAATCATTTACAGCATCATTATTAAACCTTCCAGTTTCAAAATATCACAGCATTAGAAGGGTTGTTGTTCTAAGTAATAACCTATCCTAACAAAACCATGTTCATGTTTGGATGCCTTGCTAATGGACACTTTGACACCGTGTAAAATAGTTTTTCCATAACTTAATCTTTGTATTGTTTTGCATTCATTTACTGTTGAAATATAGCGTAGGATATGTGGCGTGAGGGTTGCACGCTGAGTCTTTGATGCTCTGTTGCTCTTTCAAATGGGTTTATGAGAATACCGATGGCTCTCTGTCTTATTTTGGACATTTGAACTGAAACTGACTGAATAGCTTAAGGACAGGGCACCTTGTGAGGCTATTAAGCCTGTCTGACCAAATCAACTCTCTAGGCTCTAGAAGCAAGAAAATATAAAGATAAGTCCCGTCAGTCTACACATCACAGCCACCTGTCCAGGTTCCACGCTTTCAACTCAGACATGCAGAAAAGAAAACACAAACTGATAACTGAAAATAACATACATACCATAATAACACGTTAAAGGTAACACTTTACATTCTAGAGTGTTAATTATAGTAACTTTCAGAAATCTAATCTAAATAGTACTATAAATCTATAAATTGTACTGTAGCTCACCAATTACCATGGTGACAATGCTACTACAGTAGTTTGATTTATATATACCACCTGAATACTGATAATGTATATTACTGGTGTAATGGGTTAAGAAATCTTAAAAAGACTATACAACACTTTAGTCAGTTAATAAATTCCTCATTGTCGTCATTTTCAGAAATGTATTACCACAAAACACATTGCAACAAATGTGCCAGCATGACACATGTCAGTCCATTCTGCAGTACCCACCCTGGTGACAGCTACTTTGGCTCCCTTGTTGATGAGCTGGACCACATTGTCTGCCTGGCCCTTGTGTGAGGCTATGAGCAAGCGCTCGGAGAGTGCCAGGACCGCACACAAGGCATCCTGCTGGCTCATGAAGCACAGGCTCCTCTGGACTCCTCTGGACACCTTAACGCCGCTCTTGAAGAGGAGGAGGAGGTCACAAGGAGGTCACCAGTTACTGTCCAATCATGACGAGCCCGGGGCTGCCACAACACCTGCTGCTACGAGCTCCATACACTTCCTGGGCTTCTACCGCGCATCCTTCCGGTAGCCTGGGAAAGGAAACACATGGCCTGACAATGAGCATGTAGGCTGGCCAACAGGAGCGCATGGTGAAATGGATGGTTTACTGTTTTGGTGTTTGGGGTTTGCTGCTCAAAATGACTCATAGCCAGTCAACACCGTAGAAAGCTCTGCCACACTTCTGTGGTTGAAGGCCATGAAGTTGATCTAACCACGGGGCACAAAGACTGAGTCACGGGAAGAGGAAACGTGTCTTGTCTGTCTGGTACTTTAACTGTTTTTACAAGCTTGGCAGAACGCTTTCCTTCCCAATTATCTGTCGTCCTTGTGCTGCAAAGAACTAATGAGAAGTATTTGGTTTATAACGCCTTGTGCCTCCCCCCACACACAGATGAAACAGTGATTCTCACATGCATTTGCCTTCTATATTGTCTGTCAATTATTTTCCAAGCCCAAGTATTCTTTAAAAAACATCAAAATATGATGTGAAGAAACTGACATTATTTAATGCAGACTGCATGCCAGACTTCAACAGCAGTAGCATGTGTTTAACCTGTAGAGGGCAGCTGACTCAATAACAAACGTTTCAATATTTTAAACTGAACCAAATCATTAATGTTTCATCCCACATAATACAGAAGTTTTCAACTAAAGTTTTAGAGTTTAGTTTCTTAATATAACAAAAGAAAAAAATGATATTAACAATTCTCATCTTCTTTGCTTCTGTCTCTATTTTAAATATAAACAAGCAAACACACCCAAGTTCAATCAAATTTGTGTATCAGTAAAATAACAATCACGTCTGTTTCGTAAAAGGACCAGAATCCAACATTCAAATCCTGGTGCTCAGGGCCTGTCTAAGACATTTGCATGCTCTATCCATGTTTGCATGACTTTCCTCCAAGCAAAGCAAAGTGTTTGTAGTGAACCTGCAAAGAGCTCCAGCCCTGACCCTCAACAAAGCAATTCAGAGTAAGACAATGATCATCCATTTACTGTGAGTTAACAATCACAAAGCGTTCTCACATTTTAATGCCAAATGTAATATTGCATTATATTGCTGAAAAGACCAACTGTTCATTGTCACTTTTCACTTTCACTAGTTTGGTGCACATTATAAAATTTAAGATAGCTATTGACAATTCATTTTAACGTATTTAACTATTTTGTCGTATTTAACTATTGTACATATTGAATTTATAAGTGTGTTGCCTAAAATATAATGCATTATTCTTCAATTGTATTGCATGTTTGACATTCCAACCAGGGTCCCAATAATATCAGTAGTGAAAGCATGTCTGTTTATAGTGGGTACATTCTACCTAATATCTATCCATCACCATCTCTGGGGCACATGTGATCAGAGTAAAAACTGTGCTGCCAGCCAGACATGACGTGTCAGTATGTGAATAAAACAGAGCTCTGAGCTCTCAGCACAGGCCAATCATTAGGGGATAAATGGGGTGCCTTTGTTTGAGATATACAATGTTTACAGCCTGTGGATTACATGTTATGACCCATAAGGCCTTTACTGACATTTGACTAACTCTAGATAATCCAGCACACTTAGCTAAATACACAAAACACCCATGGAAATACAGCTATACTAAGTGAATTGTTGAAATGACAGATTTGCAGTATAAATTCTTTCCCACTAACACAAGCAGAGGGTCTAAATGGGGCTTTTTGAACGCTATTGATTCTCCACCATGCTCATCAAGGAGCTACAGCCCAACTGTTATAAAGACAAAATGTGTTTCATCAGCGATGGCTTGTGCATACCAA
The DNA here is from genome assembly GCA_025399855.1 of Forbesichthys papilliferus. Lineage (NCBI taxonomy): Eukaryota > Metazoa > Chordata > Actinopteri > Percopsiformes > Amblyopsidae > Forbesichthys > Forbesichthys papilliferus. The sequence continues at coordinate 2,517,848 of JAODOY010000017.1, read as the reverse complement.
CCTAAACCCAATGTAGCTACCTGCACTACAAGCGGCTTTTCATATCCCACTAACATCTGATATTGTATGGGTAGTCTGGATGCTGGAAATTAAGAATTAGCTATATCTCCTGCAAAAAAATCCATCAGACAACACACTCATACTTAAAAGATAACTAGAGTCTCTTTCACATTGCCATAGCTCAGGTCCTTCCCCCAACCTCTTGTAGCTTTAACTGAAGCTGCATACAGTTAGTTAGTCTCTAGTTAGTTGGTTAGTTAGTTAGTTGGTGTATAATACCAGCTCAGATTTAAGAAGAGACCCCAGTAAATGCCTCTAATGCTGAGGGCCAATCCTGATCCTGTAACCTCTGACTGTAATCGCTTCACCATCACCTCACCTTTACACTGGTACATGAGGAGTTGTATGACAGGTTATGCTAATACTATACAAGTGAAATGACCCATAGAGGGCTTATCACGTTCTGAGTGAGGAGGTTATTATGTAATAGACGCACGATGGTGCAATATACTTACTGGGAACCTGAGACGTTGCTGCTGTAAACGTAAATAGACATTGTCAGTGAAAATGGGGAACTGACCATTACTCTAATAATGTACTATATTGTGTCTATAGTCAAAGAGAATAATTTCCAATTGTTCAGAATTGTTAACAGTAATTGTTGTTTCCCACTTGGCACCTATATTGCATCCTAACCATTCTGGAAGGGTTGGATTCCTCCCTCTGTGGCCCATACCTTTGTTTAGTTTTTTACCAAAATGGACTTTGCAGAGATATTTTTCCTTGCACAATAGAAGGAACAGATGACGGGGTGTTGTTTGTTTGCGAAATGTGGTCCTGTGCAGCCCTTTGAGACTGTCCTGATGAAGGGCTATATATGTAAACTTGACATCAGCCCTAATGGCTTTTTAATATCTGAAATACAGCAGCTTCCTAACCTCAATATTAAGTCCTTAACTCACAGATGTATTCATCTGCAACTAAAGTACTTTAAGAATTAAAACTAAAACATAATTTTACAGTGTCAACAAAGACATTATCCATTTCTAGACTGTACTGTTATCATCCAAAACAGAGACATCCTTATTTAATATTACAACATTTATATTCTACTAGAGATGGTAAATCAAGAAAATTGCGGATCAGGTTCCAGTTTAATTTGTTCCAGCATGAGGTTAACATGTGATTATAATGTACCATAGAGGAAGGCATTTACCTCTTTAAAGGCCTGTTGCTACAATAGGAAGCACTACTGTCAGGCTGCTTTAAGTGGCTGGACAGTCCCAAACACACAACTACATGGACAAACTTGTAATAAAATCCAAATAGTCAAAAAACATAAGATGTCCCATGTCGGTTCTTAGCCACTTTTCATTGACCTGGATTGAAAACATCATAGGGTCAAGGAAAGATGTTACTCCATGTCAAGAGAATCTGACTGCACTTACACTAGCCATGGTGAAGCTACAATGTTCCGAATAGCATTGGCATACTTCACTCTCTGTGTCCTTGCCATGTTGTTTCATGCAGACAAATTGACTGAATGTAAAGTACATGAATATAAGATAAGGCCCAAAACCAGGAGCAAACAAGTGACTGTGACTACTACATCACACCTATACTGTAACAATGAATGCTCTGCTAAGAAAGGTGTCTGTGTTTGTGTCACTTTCAATAGCAGTATCATTAGGCCAATAATGTGTGGGGAATAGTGGGGAATATTGTCACTACATATATTATTCATGACATTTTCCAAAACCTCATCTATAGCTACTCTATATAAATATTTCATATTCTACAGGGATTGTTTTGACTTTTTTATGTAACCATAACTCTTAGCCATGACATTGCACAACTTTGCTGTAGGCGAATAGTATTACGGTATAATAGAGTGCTATTGCACCCGTAGCCTATGTAATGTAACATTTGGCTTCACCGCCAACCAAGAATTCAATGGGATTAAGCAAGGGGACTCTCCCCCCGCACCACATTCCTGAGGAATCTCCAGACCAGTTTGATTCAGTGAGTTCCTCGTACACAGACACACACACACACACACGCACGCGCGCGCAAACACACACACACACACGCACACACACACGCGCAAACACACACACACACACGCATGAACACACACACCGGCAGTTTGGCTCCTCACACATGCAGCTAGGCAACAGAGCCTTTGTGAAAACCTTTAGGAACTCAGGAATTGGTTCAAAAACAAGAGATGTCCTGACCTTGCTTTTCACATGGCTTCGAGAGGAGGCCCAGGGGATCAGTTATTATGAATGGAGTAATGAACAGTCAAAATCCACTTTCCATTTTAACTGGAAAATTTTATGCTATAATGTTGTTCGACAAATCGACAAATATTATTTTCCAATTCAAAATAAGACAGGTTCTATTACCGTACAGGGATTCCCCACTTACGTACAAAAAGGAACAAACTTCCTTCAGAATTAGTAACAGACACCAAAACCTGTGAAAGGGTCAGTTTTATGGGGGTGGAGGTTGGGTGACTGATACCATATTTCCTGTTAACAGAATATGAGATGCGCCGTTCTTGCCAGCGTATATCTTTGAGCGAGGGGTCAGCTTTCCTTGTCTTTGCATTGAGACAGGGAATAGACCTGGAGGGGACCACGGTGTCATTAATACTTTCCCAACCTGCAGGAGGAGAGCATGTCATGATGTTGTGCCTCGTGTTCTACGGGAGTATGGGTTCATGCAGGGGTTAACTACCTGGAAGGAATGCATGAGCTAACCCATGCATTTATTCCAGTGCCTTCCCACAAATCATGTGAGCTGTTAAATTTAAATATGCCTGCTAGATTAATTTAAATAAATCAAATACAATTTCAATATCACCTTAATGTGTGAGACAAGATACATGCTGTTGCCAAGATACTGATTAAAACAACATCGGAATAGACGTAAACGATATAGACATGCATGTAGAAGCCTGCTAATACTTTATCTTGATTGTATTGGAAACGGTTCCTGTGTTTATGATTATTTTGGTTCTTTGTACAGAGATTCTTGTGAGAGGAATGAAAACATACAGCCTTCTTGTGTTTTGACTGGCCTTAGCCGACCAAGCATTTGTGAAAGAATGTGAACATGGTAAAGGCTGGTGTGATAGTTACACCAGATCCTATGTATACATATGGAATTTACAATATGTCGGATCTCTCTTTTATATTCAGCACTGGAATATAAATGATACTTTTAACAACACTTTCATTAAATATCTGTACTTTGGGTTTCCCCACACTAATTATGTTAGGTCTCTATGTACTGTAAGTGTGATCACTATATCGTTTCATGAATGTGAAACAAACTATACAAAATAATTAATAAATGCCCAAGCAGTCAGTTTTGAACCAGTGAAAAGGTATGGGGAGCTACGTAGTATACGTGACAAAGACAACCGTGAATCTTCTGAAGTCATTTAACACTTTGCTTCCCAATTTAAAATGTATTTTAAGGAGTAGGTGTTTGTGGACTAATGTATCTATTAAAAAAGGACATGTTTTTGTTCGATGAGGTCTTCTACAGCACTGTTCAAATGTCAGCGATAGATTTCACATTTTCTGAATGAAGAGAAATGTTTCTAATTTAATTATATAATTATTTAATGTTTTCTAATTTATTTTAAATATTTTGCTGTCAAAGGTTATTCTTTTTCTAATCTCAATTAAAATGTATTAACATAATTGGTAATATACATCATTACATGTCTGCCCTGATATCTACTGACGAAATAATACTTACATTAAATGAAATAAAACAGCTACAGTACAATGCAATAGGTCTAATTAGGAACCCTAATACATCCTGAGAAATGTATTTGGTTTATAATATTACATCATGGGATTCCCTTGGGATTTATTGAAAATCATTACCACATTTTCTTAAAAATAATTATTACTTTCTCAAGAGATTATGTTTCCTGTGATAGCACCATGCAAGAGGTTATGTCCTGCATGTATATATATAACCTCAGCAGAAAGTTACTGAACTTGCTGCTAAAAATAAAATGTTCATGTGCACTAAGGCATGACATTAACATATAACATTAACATTATTGCTCTAAGATATGATGCTGTCCGCTGTATGTGTCTGGGCTATTCTTTATTTGTGTTTGTGAACTTCCATAATGCCTCATAAAACCACACTGCTATATACTATACAGTAACATTCAAATAACAATCTCCTGTAATACAGTGGAAACACTTGGCGTTGACCGTATACTGTAGCTGTGGTGTTTTAGCTTTGATTATCTGTAGTACAGTATACTGTAAATAAATAAGTATGGATACAAATTATATTTTAGTTGCTTAGAGACCCAGCGGCATGATCTAACTGAATAATCTAAGCACAATTGAAACTAACCCCAGGAAGGATATCATCTTTTAACTGGCAAACAAGCAGGGCACAGAGCAGACTTGACTCATCACAGCGTAGTATTACTCCCTGTGGTGTTGAGGGCATGGTGATGTGATGTGATTAGATTATAAGTGACAGGCCAACCTCAGCCCTATGCACCAATGCCAGCTCTCACTCAAACTCAGCCATCTGTCTTTCCCTGTACACGTTCTGACAGTGACAACAGAACCAGAAGCAGATTAAAACTGAAATCTAGTTTAGAACTGGTCTGCTTGCTTGCCATATGGTACAACCCAGAGAGAGGAGGCATTGATTAATTGGTCCTTTATAGTATTTCAGTATGTTTAAATGTCCCATATTGAACATTGACTATGGAGCATTTTGGTACAGACCATAATGCTGGAGCAGTGTTAGTGGTTTGATACCCAACATTCCTCTTGGTTGAACTACTTTCAGCTTCTCCTGGCAAATTATTATGGGCTACATATAATGTTCATTTTTTGCAAGGACATTAGCGGTCCCAAAGTTGATTCTCCATAATGTATATTGATTTCTAAAAGGCATACAGCCGATGACTCACATAATGTAATAACAAACCATTAAGAACAGCAGTCTACCAGATATTATAACACATTTCCTCATTTGCATACAACGCTATGCATTAAAGAACATACATTATACTAAATAAATATTCCTTAAAGCCTAATCAATTAGCCTAAATAGCCTCTATGTGTCATGTCTAGAGAAGGCTTTATAAATGTGACTAATGTATAATGTTTTACAACCCCTAATTATGTAGTGTTTATATAGGCTTTATTGGGTGCAGGTTTAACAAATACACAACAGTTTCTAACATTCTCCACACACAAACACACAGACACACACACATCAAATTAACTGGTACACACACAAGAGTAAATAGTGGTTGGAGGGGGTTAGTGCTGGTCCTTAAGTGGAGAGGACTAACCAAGTGAGAGTGCCATCTGAGGGGCATCCTGCCCCCTCAATTACCCCCACCCCCTGCCTTGTCTCGTCTCACTACGACCATCACTATCACCCCCATGCCTTATATCCCTTTCACAGAAAATACATGAATGACGGCAGATGCCGTCTGTGAAAGAGCAGGGGCCCACAAACAAGAAAAAGGATTCATTGTGTCAAAGTAGTAACATTAATGACAGGGTTTGCAAGGAAAAAGAAAAACATTGTATCATGACACCAAGCTACTGGCTTGCAATTTCAATGCCTTTTTAGGCAGCAATACTATTAGAAACATCAAGTTAGTTCGATATTGGACCAGTACCTCTGATTGCTTCACATTGGGATGAAATCCACAGTTTGGCATTCTCATTTGAACATGGAAGCATATACATATAACATTTTTTTATAATAACAAAACCACTTCAACTTTGCCTACTACATCCCTAAAGCCTTCCGCAAATCTGTTCCAGGAGATGACTTATCCCAGACGTTATCTCATTATCTGAGAAACTAATTTAATAAAAAAGAATAATGTAATATCTTCTCTGAGGACACTGCCCTGGAATCCATTATGGCCCATTATGAGCCCATTACACACCTGGTGACCTCTGGCCTTTGCAGCATAATGACCCACTAATAAGTTCTCCTGGGAACAGCAAGCAAGCCTTCCTAAACACACTGCTGTTTGAATGTCTCCAATGGCCTCATTGATTTCCATATTTAACTTGTATGCCTAGGCTATTAATATAAACGTATAGTTGCAAGTAAAGTACATGTAAGAAATCCTTTACGAAAGTACTTAGTAAGCTTAGGCTAGTTAATTTCAAAATGGTCTTGATTCCACATTAAAACCTGAATCAACCAAATGTAAGGTCTTAACATGTAGGCTATTTGTTGATATATTATTAGTAATCGGTTTTCAAAATTTCCTTTGCGATTGAAATAATGTTAAAATAGATGTAGTCAGGATGTTATGCTTGAAACACATCATGGCTTTAAGGTTTTAAGGAAAAAATCATGTTTATTATGTTTACAAAATATCTATCGCTAAAGTAAAGTTGTCAATTTCTTCTGAGACATGGTGATTTGGCTATTAATATATAGGATACCACATTTTATCCAGGAAAATGTGAAGAATTGCATTATCCTTTTCATCTTTTTACATTTTGGATAACTTTTTTTAAAACTATAAAAAATGTTGAGTTCTGGTGTATGAATCAGAGACATAGAAATCAGCGACCACATGTATTGCTTACTATAGTTCCACAGTAGCCTACGCAGCAAACAGGTAACGCGGAGGCATTCAAAATCACAAGAACAAATGTAACCACAAACCTCGATCACGACAACTTGGAGAGCTTATTCCAGGTCGATGTTGTTTAGAAGGTCTGAGCATGCGAGTGTATTCGACGAGTAATTAACAAGACAAAACATCAAAAGTGGTTATTTAGAGAATCCCAAAGATCACATATAGACTATCCGAGTAGATAGTAGAGGTATATAACCTAGTTACTCCAGTTTATGTCCAAAATCAATGTCGAGGTAATGAGACAACGAAAGGAAAACAGCAGGCTGTTTGCGCAGCAGCTTCTTTCATCGACTTTACGCACACGCGCGCACAAACGCAGTCGCCGCCCGTTCTGTCCTATTTGCATGTCAATAGCCCCAGTGACAGCCTCTATCAGTTGAAATGTATATCTTAAAACGGTCTACATCCAAATAGTCATTTATGTTTCTTTAAGTATTTTAACAACACAACACCTGTTTTCAACTGTTAAAACTTTGTTGCTCATTATGAACTAACATAGGACAACTCTGAATCAGTGGCCTATAAGGATTACAATAAGTAATGTATTAACTTAGCTATTGCCGTGGTGTGATGGCATAACGATAAAGCATTATAATTAAGCAATGTTCTACAGTGTATGTCATCCATAAACATAGCCTCATAATGGCGTAACTCCTTTTAAAAGTGAATAATGACAGTATAAGGTACCCTGTGATTGTGTTATAGCCTATAGCACCCCCAACACCACACAATTCTCACGGTTTATATTCCACTTGTGTGTGGGTGACTGTATGGATGTAGGGACAAGGTTGCAATCAGCATTCAAATTAGGGAGAGTGCAAAGTGTAGTCTACTTTGCTATAGTTTTGAACTTATACCTTTAAATAGATACAGATACAGGCCAAAGTAATCAAACATTTAACATGATTATCTTGTGGTGATGTTTGGTATCAAAAACCTAGCAGTAGCAGGCATACCAGAAAGTAAATGGCACTGCCTTTTTGAATAGAAGATACCCTGAAGCAAAACTTGTCATTCGGTTATTAGTCATTACTGGGTAAAGTTATTGTTAACAGAGTTTGTAACCATCAGCCGCTGACATCTGAGTACAGCGGTGTCTTAGTTCTGCCTTAGCACTGTTACCACCTATAGGCTACCTGCCCCAAAGCTATATGGGGAGCAGTGTGGAACCCTCCTAGGACAGAAGGGCATTTCTGAATGGCTCATTCCTCTCCACTTTCTGCTACTCTTCATCTGCTGTCAAGTTAAGACAATGGTTTCACAAACAATGCAATTTGATATTGAAGCATTCACTGTATGGTGTTAGAGGAAAATAATACTAAGAGCCCGCTGCAAATATATTGTAAATGTAATATATTGATAGGCTAATGCAGAATTTAGTTGATGATATTCCATATTTTCTATATACAATTGATCTTGTCCAGCAACAAATATGATTTTGATTTTGTATCATATACACCTCCTCCAGCACCCCAAATGGTTATTATTGAATTGTTCAGTTCCCGATTACTGTACTTAGGTGTTGCCAAAATATGTTGCACTGCACATGGGCATAACATGAAAGTAAACCACAAGTGTGATAGACTATCTAAATGTTTATGTGCACAAGTAACTGACACTTGAACCCTCAGATGATTTATCTATCGATCAGTTCAGCCATGGGCTTATTAACCTTTGTGGGGTAAAAGTGCTAACGCACTTTAGTGGTTTAGACCTTTGATGTACAGTACAAGAGATATCTTATAAATACAGGTGTTGAATATATTAGCCTGAAGTACATTTCTCCTGTATTGTCTTAAATGCCAGAGGAGAAATATGATTCTGCATTACTGCATAACCTTATTTGTTCTTCCTCTTGAGTTTCGCCAAAGGAAACGTCTGCATTGCAGCGATTTATGAATTGCCACTAACCACAGCTAACCTCAACGTTTTGGCATGTGATACATCATGGTATCAATTTAACAAATGTAGGGATAGCTTGAAACTTAAGGACATCCAACAGTCATGTATCATTTGTATAAATGATGCCACACTGACACTTAAGAGGTTTACTAAAGGCTCGATTATGCAGTTATGAGGAACACAGGACAGAACATGCAAACAGGCAAACATGCATGCTGAGAAGCCACTGAACCTCGAATACATAGATAAAATATGTGACTTATGTGTGTTTATGTTTCTATTACATTCAAATGTGTAAATTTTACTGTGACATTATGAAATGCACTTATAGCGCCATCACATGGTGAGACAATTGGACAATTTTAAGCTGTCAGGATATGAATTATATTATTACTGTATCAATCGTGTGTCTGCGTTAATGATACAGTGAGCAAGCGAGTGAGTGCATGTGTGTCTTATAAATGTCCATAGAGTGGCGCTGGACTATACTCAAACGTGGCTCAACAAGCACAGATAAGCACAAAGATAAGTAGTCAAAATTGGATCAATGGAAAGCATTGCAACTACAGTAAAACGTATATAATAATAATAATACTAATAATAATAATAATAATAATAATAATAATACATTGTATTTGGGATGCTTTTCTTAACATTCAAGGACATCTTACATTTCAAATACATAGATGGAAAACAATTGACTGAAATATACATTATTATAGTAATAGACATTTTATCTTATAAATATATACAAAATAAAATAAATAAAATAAAAAGTCATGTGATAGTGGAACAAAGGGTCAAATGCCATAGGCAACCTTGAATTGGTTTTTGAGGAGTTTAGGGTTAGGGTTAGGGTTAGGGTTACCAAGGATTACATATAACCCTATGGTTATTTGTCTTAGGTAAACACACAAGGATGTATTTCAAAAGGACACTACTGAATTTGTATCTAGACTTAGCAGTGCGTTCCAAATGTATCCCGGTGTTACAAAACCTAATGTTGTTTTGGTGGTATCCACATTCTTCTCCCACAAACCATATCCCAGCCTTGGCAATGCCAATTACAATGTGTTGGGCCGAGCTTTTGAGGGAGCAGAATATGGCATTGATGGGAGAGGAGTGACCTATTTCAAATATCATTAAGCTTTTTCCAGAATGACTGACTTTAACCTTAAATTGATAAAGTAGATTAGACCTAAAAGTAGATAACACCTAAACAGTGGTCTATATCAAACAAAAATATTTAATTTAAACTAATTCACCACTTTAATATAATCACAAGACATCTAACATAAAAGGGGAGGTTTGCATATGTTATTGTGGTGTTTTCTTTCTCTTCAAATAAGAACACTCAAAGTGACTCCATACTGGTTATTCTATACTTGTCGTACTTTACATAACAGCTAATAGCATTTTTACTTAGCTGGTGTTATATTTGACTATTTTAAGTTGCACTTTTGACCACAAGGGGCAGAGTTTTGTTTACATGGTACCATATTTACACGTCAATGTCATATACAGTACTGTATTAGTACTGTAGGGTGTGCATGTATGTGTCATGTGTGTTTTACACATTTTCACTAAGGTAATGTCTTTGTCATTATGTGACTTAATGCCTCAGTAATTAATCAAATTATTCCAAATCCAAATGCATTTTCTTTGTTAATAACCTTCAACTTTACACTTTATAGGGAGGGGTATGTGAACTACAATGTTGTCACAGTTTGTTTCTGTGTAGTGAATGACTAGCTGTATCACTGAGTAGTCTACATTATGTAGGAGTTAAGGGAACCATTGTGAGAAACAATTCATTTTCATTTAATCTTTTTTTTTGGGGTTCTTCAGCATATTTGTTTATAATTTTATCTTTTTATAGGCATTTATCTCAGTCAACCAATTTAGTTAGCTTTTTATTAGTTTCTTTATAGTCTTTCTTTATAAGAATAAAAAATACAGATTCATTTTCCATTTTTCACTTCATTTTTGTACTCATAAAATACTGGGTGGCTAGCTTTTTAGATCAATACCTTTACTGCTCATATTTTATTACATAATAAACGCACATTTATTTCTTCAGTATCTTTAGTATGATTGTTTTCTTGATGCATTGAGACAGCATTTTCCAATTATGTGTTCTGTGTGACAGACATTGACATGCACTAAAACAGAGGCTGCCAACATAATATCACAGCAAAGTACTGCCACCACTTTTAACCATGGTGGTATGTAGAAAGCACCTCTTCCTATCTATTTATTTGCTAGGCAACACGTTTCCATCAATCTATTTCTATATTCTATAAGTATAAGGTTAAAGGTGGACTATGCTAAAATGTTCAACACAGCCTGTGTATAATCTCTGCTGGGCCACATTGGAGAGAGGGGATAGGGAATCAAGAAGCGCCCCAAACTGCTGCATGTATTGAGTGCTCCTTGGTGTCCATCCCATTTAGAATGCCTGTAAAAAAGCAAATTGTAAGCTTTTACTATGTTGTGTGAGCCATCTGAATTGATCACTGTTTTAACTGTGGGGTAGCCAAGCTGATGGTGGATAGACGATGAGCTCTGGCTCCTGATTATGTTGTGCTCTGGTTCCAAATGACATCATTCTAAAGTCATATTGAGACCACAAGATGTACATGCATGGTGTTATTGTGCGGTGATATTGTGCTACTTGCTACTGATTGTATACCATAAGCCCTGTGCAGAAGTGTATTTATATTGTCTTTAAATGGATGGCTAGTAGAATAGGTAGATGTTGGTAAGATGCGTTCACTGTTGTTAGTTATGTGCAGTTGTGCAGGGTCTGCTTCATGGCGCCACCTTTACATCCCAATACAGCCCCTAGTGGATGGAGGAAGAACAGCAGTTGGTGCTAAACAAAACACATGTATGTGTCATAAATCATGATTGGCCCGCCAGTTGTTATTATAGACATATGATATTGTTGGGAACCATGTTTAAATTAAAAGTGGACTCAGAAAACTGGGGCTTGCAAGACAGGTGGGTATCTGATGAGTAGCAGTAACCATTTTGCCTTGTTTGTGGTTCTGGCAGGGCCATTATTAAAGAATATATGTCAGCGTATGAGACTGTTTGGCCCTCGTTGCTCCACATAGTCCCAGTTATAAATTTTGGCCCTCTCTCTGATTTAGATTGACACCCATAACCTACAGTAACACATTCAGCAAATGCTGAACTGGTTCAGACCTGCCACAACCACAAGGGGGCAGTTATAAAGTAGGTTATGAGAATCAGAGACACCAGCTAGCAGTAGCTAACTAAGCTACAGTGAGACTAATAGAAACGAGGAAACACTTCCTGTTTCCTCAGCCCCATCCTCCTGGACACTTCCTGTATCCTCAGCCAGGCTCGTCTCACATTTTGGCCTGTCTGTCTGTGAGGTTTCTTTATTCGTTTCCTCGGGCTTCACCTTAGCGACCTGGAAGGCTCTGCTGATGGCCCCTTTAATCCCCATCTTTGCCTTCTTCTCCCTCATAGACTTTGTGGACGTGATGCAAGCAGCACTCCCGTTCTGAGAGGAGGTGTCCTTCCCCACCTCCTGCTGCTCTTCGTAATAGTCAGCAGCAAGAGTCCTCGTGGCCGCTGGACACATCATCCCTCTGGAGGACGCTCGAGAGAGCGCTTGGTTTAACGTACCAGGGTAGTCAGCTTGGCCTGTCCACTGGAACCCCCTGAAGTCTTTTTCAGCAAGGACGTATGTAGCTGACAGGGATGCGTACTGCCTTGTATTCATGTGCAGTACAACTGAGTGCCCTGCCTGGGCATACTCTGCTCCTGGCACTGTGTCAGAGGTCCTACTTGCCAGATTATGTCCCTCAGGTTGTCGTGCCATCCACTAAGCACTCTGGCCATTGAGCCATGCAGAGAATGGAACAGCCAATGGCCCACTTGTCTGCAGGTTTGCTGTAGGTGTCTTCCAGTAAGAGCTTGGGGCTGCTGAAGCTCCTGGCAGCACGGACAAGAGAGAGACGCTTAGGGCAAAAGACAGGCATTTGCCAAAGTCGGCCAGCTTCAATAAACCCTGTTGAGACACCAGCAGAATGTCTGGCTTTATGTCCCTATGTGGACACTATTGTGCTGGTGCAGCCTGTAGAAGCTGGTAGATGTTTTCTGGTCAGGGCCATGCATTTGATCTTGTAAGGAGTGTCTGAGTACTCAAACACTCTATGAAGGTAGTTCTTGTCACGAAACACATCCAAGAGGGTCACAATGTTGTCATGAGGAAGTCTGCAAAACAGAGAGTATTCCCTCCCCAATGCCATATTTGCAGCCCATTGTCTACTGTATGCGTGTTTTTTAATGGCAACTGAATGTATTTCAACCTGTTTGGACTTCCCTGATCTTGTCCTCATAGTCATGAAACATGATTTCATTTGACATTTATTATTGTGGAAATAATTGTGATTAGGCTGTTTGTTGGCGCTGTCCGTCAGTAGTTCCAAACCACCTAAACCTATAGCAAAGTAGGCTAAACAACGTAAGAAGGGCATATTGAAGTTTTTAATCCTGATCGTTTTGTAGATAAGAATGTTTCTGTAGATTAATTATGTCACATATTATCTCACACAACATCCTCCTTGACAGTTTAGCCTCCATTGGATTCACTGACACACCCTTCTGTTGATCATCTAGACTTACTTCCTCTCGGCCATATTTTCCGTAACTATAACATCCATTTCCACTGCTATGCAAATTACACCCAGCTTTACCTGTCTACTATGCCTAACTCCACTCTCCCACCCACCTCCCTTTCTGATTGCTTAAAGGAAATCAAATCCTGGTTTTCCTCCAACTTCCTCAAACTTAACAGTGACAAAACTGAGGTTCTTCTCATTGGCACTAAATCCACTAAATCTGACAGTTTCTCCCTTACTATTGATAACTCTTCACTTTCCCCCTCCCTTCGTGTCAAGAGTCTGGGTGTCATCTTTGACAGCACACTAACATTTCAAAATCAATAATGTTACTCGTCAGTATACTTCCATTTACCCAACATGAGTCGTCTTGGACCGTCTCTCACACCCAGCAGTACAGCCATTCTCGTTCACACCCTAGTTACATCCCACATTGATTACTGCAACTCCCTTCTCTTTGGTCTACCCCAAAAATCCATACATAAACTTCAACTAGTTCAAAACGCTGCTGCTCGTATTATCACCAGAACCCCCTTTATGGATCATATCACTCCTGTCCTTCACAATCTTCATTGGTT
>JAODOY010000017.1:2482049-2492850 GCA_025399855.1 Forbesichthys papilliferus | reverse complement strand
TTGGTGATTCAATACGCATGCATGTGTTGTTTTTGTCATACCAGCATGACCTGGATAGAACGCACGCACGCACGCACACACACACACACACACAGCGACTGGCAAGTGCATGTCCGAGAGTTCTCAGCATACATTTTTAATATAGTCTTTTACCTTAATCAAAGCAAGTGACCTTTCTGGAAGGTTTATTGTCTACTTACTTGCCTGTATGTGGTTACAATGTCAGGTAACAACCCAAATGCTTTTAAATCCAAGTAAAAAAGGGGTAGTAGTCAGTCACCCAAAATATAATGTTCATTTGTAGGCTACATGTAAACCCTTTTACAAGCACTAAAAATATGTTTTCTTTCCATCAGGTTCTATCTAAAATATTTGTTTCAGCTATAAAATGGCAACTTCACCTAAACACGCCTGAGTTTTCCCTTTGTGTAATTCTGTCCTCTACTGACAATCTCTTCGTTCATATTACACAAATTTAAGTACCACATTATTTCTAGGAGCGTTTCTATTTAACACCCCATGCCCACCGCCCGCACAACAAAACAACAGAAAATAATAATTTAATGAATGTTTCTTTATTTGTGTAGCGATACAAGCTTCATTTATATAAGTTTACTTGAAGATTTGATTCATCGATTCACAACGTGTTTCTTTTTGATCAAATGAAATTGCTCAAATCTGGAAGGTTTAGGCAGCAGAGCTAGAGTCCACACAGTCCCCAAAAAGGGCTTAACAGGGACTGCAGGGGTTGTGGATAGAGTGCATAGAGGTGTACTATATCCATGACATATTCTACAAATGAGTTCCACAAACCAGCAAGCGTTATGACTGACTTACAGATGTGTACACAATCTAGCTAGACTCCCCCCCCATCGATTCATATCTCAGAGTCCGCCGGTATGCAAACAATACATCTTAAAGTAGGGCTAAGGCAAGAGTTAGGAATAGAAGACAGAACTAAAACGAGGTTCAGAAGACAGTTAACACGAAATCTCCGGTGAGTCAGGTCAGATGATTCTCCTAATGATGGCGCAGTAATGTTCCAGCTGGAGGCTATTGGTGTTTCCATTATAGCCCCATCAACCAATATTAACTTAATACTGCGGTGGCCAGGAGCTGATTACAACCATGAGGAGACAATTGTATGAATCATTTCTCATCTGGACTGGAATGACAAAAATGCTGTTATATAATCGGAGAGACTAGAACTTTAAGGCGGTCATTTTTACCTTTTTAAACGGTTGCAATGTAATAGCTATGTTGACATAAACTATAGGACCCTAACTTTTCATAAATGTGTATTATATTTTAACATTGTTATTTTATAAAATTTTATAAAATATTTCACAAAAGAGTTTTGAGTATTTTTACCTCATTCTGACCACTCAAACATGCATGCATGCATGTTGCATGTTAGTTAAATGGGCTCATATTTCAATATCAACATATTTCAATATAAATTCTAAGACTAAATATACCTGTAATGTTAGGATAAGGTAATAATAAACATCAGGACATTACATTTTAATTAATCTAATGAATTGTTTTCTTGAATTTTCTGACCGTTTTGGCCATTCGGCATATGCTCCAAATTTTAATGCTTCGACATTCATTGCATGACAGTATTACTGTATACAATATGTATATTTCAAACTATTTATGAAGTAAAGATTAGCTACGGTACTGTATTGAAGTGTTATAAGGCTTGGCATTATTATATTTAACCTCTTATTTCAATACTGTTACTAAAGGAGCTCAAGGGAATGCTGGTAGGCTGGGCATGTTGGGTTTTTGGGCTGGGAGTCTACTACCCTTATTAACTAACCTACCCCTACATCCAAATATATACTGTTCAGCAGCACACACTCATCCAAATATTGTGTGAGCGGTGCAGGGACCTACCTTCTTAATCTTAATCTCATCCACCAGTGGCTATGGTAGGAACTGTAGCTGCCGACATATAGTACATGCCGAGAGACCATCTTGCTAACACATCCAGATGCAGAACTGTGTTAAAGATAACACATATTGGAGCATTTGTAAGGCATTTTTTTACTGCTTGAACATCCAGAATGTTCTCCTCTATACATCCACTGCTGATTCAAAGCTGGACCAGCTCCAGCAGGTCAGACAAGCATGACTCTTAACCATGGGTCACTGGGCTGAATACACGCAATCAGGATACAGTACACTGTGCCAAAGAGCCCTGGGCTAATGAACACAATGCACACACACACACACACACACACACCGTTAATGTGTGGGCAGCCAAGGGAGAGTGTACTAAAAGGTTAGGTCTGACCAGGAGGTCTAGTGGCTTGCACTGCGTGACAATGGAAGGTGGAGGAGGCAGCAGTCTGTCAGCCTCACTACTCGTGTGGAGGTCAAGTATGGCTTAGCGATGCCTGTCCTATGTAGCTGGATGGGACAACAGCAAATAACAGAGCACTCATTTAAACAAAAGTCTCAATGCTGTCTGACACCACTGGGAACATGTGCTCTGAATAATAAGTCAGTTACGAATATGCCTCTGCACTCAACTTACAAGGCAGGAGTGAGGACCATATAACTGCAAACTGTGACAGATGACTGGTCACCGTCAGTGGCTAATGCAGTGTAATGTTTACACTCCCATCTTCATTAGGGCGCTGAGCTCAGGTGGGGATAAAGGAAGGAGTTAGATAATATTTGCCAACTTTATTTTTGCAACTATTCCAGAGACCATCCTTTAGCTCTAGCTATACATTGCAGCCATACATTGGAGTGTCCAGAAAATGAGTCAGTGTGTGACCAGTGGCCACTATTTATAGGGATGCAGAGACAAGTATTACACAACAATATTGGAGCATATTGTTAAAATGTTTCTTGCTCCGATTTAGAAGCTTTTAGCACACTTGGCTGGTGTGATCCATGATCGAGGTCCTGAGTGGGAGTCGTTCATAGGGTACCTACGTCACAAAAATCAACCTCATCCTTGTTCAAACAGCTTTTTATTTTATTTTTACATTTATTTTATACATCGCCTACAGGGAAAACTTAATAAACTTAGGCCTTAAACTGAACATCATAGGTTGAGGAAAGATAGCCATAAAGAATAAGGCAGCCTGCACTTAGCAATTTCTTTTAGTTATAGATGGTGCTATAAGTGAAAGGCGATAAATAAATCAGAATCATACATTTGACCTTATCTTACCACATTACGAATGTGATTCTACCAGTGTGTGGGGGTGAGAGATGCACAGAGACATATGACTGAGGCATGGAGCTACCTGACATTAACTGGGCAATGGTGATGTTATTTGTGTGATGGGGCATGACATGCCATTTGGTAACAAGCTGAGGGGTAAGCTAAGGGTTGAAGAAGTAATTTGTAGGAATTTGTTAGAGGTGATTTAATGACAATGGGTCTTAATAAATGCGCTATTGAACTTTTAGTAAACCATTGCCTCAATATACAGCAAGTCCATACAAATACAAACTTTTCAATTGTTCAAATACATGCCTCTACTGTACTTTTAAGTATTTGGTATTCTATACAGTATTCTCAAGTTAACTTGTTCTAAACATTACAATCGTATTTACATTATCATGCAATGGTAGGCTAGTGTTAAAATATTCAAGCAATGGTGAAAATTACATCTTAAACAAGGAAAATTAACAGTATGAGCAGAGACCTCGATAAGCTTCAAAGACTTTATAGAAGTATATTTTTGAAAAATCATTGAATTTAGAGTTTATAATTAAAACATTTGGTCCCATAGGGCGACCAAAGGAATACAGTATCTCATCCTGGAGGTCAGCATGTGGAGATAAATACATGTTTAACACAATGTAATATAAGTTTATCTGGACATTTAGCCCTAAGTGAATTTGTAATGAAAACCCCTCATGTGAGAGCAATAAGAGGAATTAAATGATCAATTTTCCTATGAGAGGTTCCAAGTGATAATTAAATAGGCAATATGGGCATGAATAAGCAATACAAGCTAAATAAATTAATTGTGCAAGATGGCATACTCTACTGTTAAAGATGCACCAAAATGAAATGTGTGTTGGTTTATAGTGCCACAGTCTTGACTCACCTGCTGCCCTATGAGCAGATGTTTGGACAATAACCCAACATGTTTCTTTCAATAGTATCTGTCCATTTGCCATTCATTATCCCACTAATGCAAAGCATTACTGGTACTGCAGCCCCTGTGAATTGAAGCTCCATTAAACAGATACAATAATATCACTATTGTAATAATGCATCATTTATTCATGATTCATTTGCCAATATGTACAGTAGTGATATATTTCTCCTAATTGATTAAGAAACTTTATCATTTTCAGTGCACATCATTCAAATTTGCAGACTGGAGTTAAAGCAACCGAGTAGATGATCTCTTGACCTGGTTTTATATCTGGCACATATTGTTATCAAACACTGTATTTAACATCACCATAGAATCATGTAAAAAAATAAACATTTGTATTGTATTTTAGTCAAATGTTGGTAGATTGGGGTTGTTAACAGATGGTCGAGTAAAATGGAGCAACTTAAAGACACTATATTTTTAATAGTCATTATCAGACAAGCTTGGGTTGTATGTTATGTAGTATGATCCTGTCACTGTTTATATTTGATCGCCTGGAGTCCTGCACAGCCGAGAAACATTCTCTATACTTAGTGTTCAGAAATAACAAACAGAGTGGCACTGTGCACAAGTGCCATATGATTGAAAACATCCATATACTTCCAACAAAAGTATGTGGGCGGCTGTATGAGAGGGTACATAATGGTTTGAGCCTCTTGAGAGATGAAAGTGGAGGAGTCGAGTGAAATGGTGTATTTATATTGTGGCATTTGTATACTTTAATAAATAAATAAATAAAATGGTTATGGTTAAGAATAACTAATACTACTACTAATCTGGTTAAGAACAGGATGAAATATGTAAACTTTATGGTTAAGCTAAATGTGCAGTTGTTAATGTTATAGGTGGTTAATCATAGTTATTGTTTTTAGCAGCAGCAGTTGTTGACAGACTATATTTAAGGGTGTACGTTTTTTTAATTTAGAAAACATTAAGTTAAGATAGGGTAAACTATCATAACTGAAATGTCTCCATCTAGTGACTATTATTGGGATTTCAGAAAACAGGTGCTTACAAATGAGTTGATATCTCTTTCTTATCTTTCCAGGAAATATTGCTCAAAATGACACATATACACATTCATCCAAATATATGACAATATGGACATCAGGACCATGGAGGAAGTGAACTCTACTGTTAATGGCACAACGGACGTCGACACACACAGCCTGTTGGAGGTTATTACCATTGCCACTGTGTCAGCCATTGTCAGCCTTATCACCATTGTGGGGAACGTTTTGGTTTTGCTCTCCTTCAAAGTGAACAGCCAACTAAAGACGGTCAACAACTACTACCTGTTGAGTTTGGCAGCCGCTGACCTCATCATCGGCGTGTTATCCATGAACCTCTATACCTCTTACATTCTGATGGGCTACTGGGCTTTAGGAAACTTGGCATGTGACCTGTGGTTAGCCCTGGACTATGTAGCCAGCAATGCCTCAGTGATGAACCTGCTGGTCATCAGCTTCGACCGCTACTTCTCCATTACTAGGCCCCTGACGTACAGGGCTAAGCGGACACCCAAACGGGCGGGGGTTATGATAGGTATGGCTTGGCTGGTCTCACTTATCTTGTGGGCACCCCCAATTCTATGCTGGCAGTACTTTGTGGGAAAAAGAACTGTGCCGGAACGGCAATGCCAGATCCAATTTTTCTCCGAGCCAGTGATAACCTTTGGGACCGCTATCGCCGCTTTCTACATCCCCGTGTCGGTCATGACCATCCTGTACTGTCGGATCTACAAAGAGACAGAGAAGAGGACCAAAGACTTGGCAGAGCTCCAGGGGATTCATTATCCCAGCGACCCTGCGGCTGCCCCTCCACAGAAGACCATCATCAGGTCCTGTTTCAGCTGCAAGCTAAGCTCAACCTCCCACGACCGGAACCAGGCCTCCTGGTCTTCTTCCAGCCGGAGCAACGCGGCCAAGTCAACTGCCACCACCAACGACGAGTGGTCCAAGGCCGACCAGCTCACCACCTTCAACAGCTACGCTTCCTCCGAAGACGAGGAGCGGCCTGCGTCTCCGGTGGCCTTCCAGCCCTCCTACCAGAACCGGGTGTGCGAGGTCAACAACAGGAGCACCGCCGGCAGTGAGAGCGAGCAGCTCAGCGGCTACGAGGAGGACGGCTTCTTCCAGACGCCGCCCAAGCGCGACTCCCAGCGGAGCAAGAAGTGCGTGTCCTACAAGTTCAAGCACGGCGCCGCCAAGGACGCCGTCGTCCCGCAGCAGGAGAGCAGGAACGGCGACGCAAAGAAGGTGCCCTCCGCCTTTTCCTCGGCAGAGTCCATGAGCGTGCCGTCCACCTCCTCCACCTCCAAACCCATGGATGCCACACTGAAGAGCCAGATCACCAAGAGGAAGAGGATGGTGCTGATAAAGGAGAAGAAGGCGGCCCAGACACTCAGCGCTATCCTGCTAGCCTTCATCCTGACCTGGACCCCTTATAACATCATGGTGCTGATTTCTACCTTCTGCTCGGACTGCATCCCCCTCTCCCTCTGGCATCTGGGCTACTGGCTGTGCTACGTCAACAGCACGGTCAACCCAATGTGCTACGCCCTCTGCAACAAGACCTTCCAGAAGACCTTCCGCATGCTGCTGCTCTGCCAGTGGAGGAAGAAAAGGGTGGAGGAGAAACTCCAATGGTATGGACAAAACCCAGCGGCCAACGCCGCCAAATGAACTGGAAGGACTGTTCATTTTCACGCCGATAATGTTCGACAGTGGCGTAAATAAGACCTTTGGATTTCACTTGAATTGCATTTGGTGTCATTAAAAGTATTTCCATTTGGAGGGTGTTAGAATATTGGCAGTATTGTTTATTCATTAGGCCTTCTGGATAATGGTAATCACTCAAACCACCGGAATATCACAATTAAGCTGTTCTACAAACATTTATACTGTGTATCATTTTATAGGTCTGTAGAGCGGCTCAAAAGATGTTTAATATAAGCTGGTGTGCATATTCAATAGTTAATGCACACACAGAATAATATAATAACACGTGCAGATTGTTAGATATCGTAGCTTTGGTCTTTATGTTGCACTTTTGTTGTTTTCTTTAAAAATATGTTGCGTCTTTGTGTCATAGTCCGCTTGCTAAGTAAAGACTGTATCTGTGATGAGCAAATTTTATAAAATGTTACATTATATTGTTAAATTGATGTCCCCAAAAATGTCCATAGTATTCCGTCAAAATAAATTCCGCTGGTAATTTATTACAAGATGTTCTATATAATATTGTGGACATTTCATCCCTACTGGGCCACAAAACAATGAAAGGGAACATTTACAGTCACATTGTTTCAGGTTCTAAAAAGGTTCACACAATAATTAGTAGGTTATATAGCAGCCCCAGAACCATACTGTATGTCTGCCCCAGCTCAGCATTTATATTTAGATACGCAAATGGGATGGGTTGAAAAATGTGTCGGTCCATTGTGCTGTAGAGAAGTAGCAAGGGCCGTGAGCCACTCAGTACTCTAGAGTGGCTCAACATGTTTTTGTAATTCTGGTTTTGAGTAGTGTACAGTACCTTCAAAAAATATAAACTCACAGCATCAGGATATTTCAAAAACAATATTATATTTCCTGGTTTGATTAATTCAATAGCTTATTATATATCTGTGTGTATTTCCAATACATCTGTAAACTATGAAGAAATGCTTTATATTCTATAAATGCTATAATCTTCAATGAGCCGTAAATGGGAGCGTATCGGCAAAGGATCTTTTACTTGTGTA
The DNA here is from genome assembly GCA_025399855.1 of Forbesichthys papilliferus. Taxonomy (NCBI): domain Eukaryota; kingdom Metazoa; phylum Chordata; class Actinopteri; order Percopsiformes; family Amblyopsidae; genus Forbesichthys; species Forbesichthys papilliferus. The sequence continues at coordinate 2,484,966 of JAODOY010000017.1, read as the reverse complement.
ATAAGCTACTGTGACGTCATGCAACTCTTTGGTATTGTGCTAAAAACAGAAATCTTCACTTGCAAGTCCTGAAAGAGGTGATTTGTTGTATGTTTATGTGCTATACGGCAAGAGAGCTAGCAAACAAAACTTTACTGCTTTTTTATATTTACATTTTTTCGTGATGAATCAACTGGCTTGTTTACTTAACTGCATTTTGCGATTATGTCCGTGTATTTCTAAAATAAAATGTGTTTATGTAAATGTCAAGCATGATAGCTATGAGGCGTAAACTTGATAGTGTCTTTTATAGGCTACTGTACCACATCACATATCCCTTTCCACACACAGTTCTGCCAGTAATGTCCTCATAGCTCATCTTTCTTACACTCCCCAATGGGTATCAGTTTCACCGTGTCCGAGGGCCTCACCATCATCCAGGCATATTTACACAGGTGCTCCTTGTTGCAGTCCTTCTGCCAGTAGATGACGTTCCTGCGGTTTAGGTTGGCGCCAGCGCAGGCATCATACCACCATCCCCCACCGGGCACGCCCTGAAACTCCAGCCTGGCACAGTTCTGGAAGTAATTATCGTTGTCTCGGTCCTTGGTGGTGAACCGCTGGTTGTCGTGCAGATAGTTCTCCGTGTCCTGTGTGAGGGCATCTACGGCTGTGCCCTGGAACAGCCCCAGCCTCAGCCTGTAGCCCGAGCCTTCGCCCTCCACCAGGAAAGGGTCGTACTCGCCCGTCTTGGTGACGGCGTCCTTGTCTACCAGTTTAATCCCCAGCTTGTAGTGGCCGGGGCCCCGCGTTAGCTGGTGGAGGCACTCGTTCCCCAGCCAGTGGTCCCCGGTCAGCGCCCCGAAGCCCTGCTTGTACTCAGCCCAGGTGCGGTCAAAGTCCACGCTGCTGTTTACGGTGATGTGCTGCACCACTGTCCAGCCACCCTCCTGCATGGCACACATGGCTACCATGGGGATGTGCCCTGGCTGGATCAGATACACGCCGTCCTTTGCCTGGCCTGTAGAGGTCATCAGCATTTCATAGCAGTCCCTGGGGAGCACTGTTGGGATCATTCAATAACACGTGGGCCTTAATATTGAACATACTAAACAAGTGCTAAAATACTGTTTAGGGTTATAAATATCAACACGGGGATGCCGCTGTAGCAAATGGTTATTCTATTTACTTCTTAGTCAGCAGTGAATTCTAGTCGAAGCACAGTACAGCTTCATAATATCTCTCAGATAAGATGGGTAAATCTTTAATGTGTTTACAACTGTTTGTGTAACAAAATGTCACTGTAAAATACAAATGAGTGCATGAGATGAGATCACTGCTCTTATCACAAATGAGTCAGTTATTTAGACCTGCAACATGGAATTTGACCTACCGCACTCCCACCTCCCCCAAACCACCCCCAAGATAACCCAAACAGACCCAGAATATTTAGCAAATTAACTTTCTCACAATGTCTATAAGTGAAATAAAGAGCTGAGGATATGGAAAATTCCCTTCAGGCAATACCATAACATTTAGTCAAGAAATGTAAGTTAACATAGAAATGATGACGTTATTATTAATAATAGTAAATAGTGAATAGTGAATTCCAGATTGACAGTGAGACAATAAGGTACTCGTTCAGAGTGTTCAGATACCTCTCATTCCATGGTTGAGGACCAACCTGTGCTCTTCAGAAGGTAGGAGGTGAAGGTTCTCAGCTCGGAGCGGCTCTGTGTAGACTGCACTGACATTATTAAGCAGCAGTGACAGAACTGTCAGCCAACATTTCAGATGCATCATCTTTTGCCTGCGTTAATGGCATGACATGTGTAGTCAGCAATGTTATTCTAGCGATAATTACATTTAAAAGCAAAAAGTAGCAGCATGTTTTTGGAGCAAAAAGAAAACATGCACAACTTTTTGTTCATTCTGTAGTTTTATACTGAAATGTATTTAAATGTAGAATGCTTTATGAAATACACAATGTAAGAAACTCACCTTTAGTGGAGACAAAGAGGATGAAGGTATTTAAAAGGTGTGAGCCTGAGTATGCTTCCACAGGCCACTGAATGCCAAGTTCAGATCCAGAGTTCATTGAGGTGTCATCTCTTCACACTGGCCTCTGCATCTCAGACACTGCTGGACTTCAATCTCACGTAACGTCACAATGGGCGACACTAGACGTATTTCATCTGTCAGACTAGAGTCTAAAGCTGCTTCTGTCCTTTACTGAATACACACAATGGCTCAGAATGATTGAGTCTAAAGTCCAGATGTGACCGGAGATACTTTTACAATATATATAGAGAATACACCATGGTTTTGACACTGAACTACGTGTAACTGATCAGATGTTATTAGAAGAAGTTATTATATTTACATAGTTTCGTTGAGGTCTCCTTCCAGAGCAGAGTGGTTGAAGCCAATTTTTAGTATTTATAATACCATGTTTATAAAACAAGGATACAAAGTATATATGTAAAGGCAGGTGGTACATTTTTATTTTCCAAATATGTATATGTACATTGTCACATAGGGTAGCTAATGATAAAGCAAACACCAGTGAATGCGTTTAGTGACATACCAAGCACATTTCCCACAATAGTAATTAAAATAGCATGTTGCACACATTCACAATATTAGTCACAGTATAACCTACTAAGTGTTTGTAAACTACTTGATATTAATAAATACATTTGGCAGCACATCAGCCCAGGACCATGTTTAAAAAAATGTGTCAGATTTGCTATGAAAACATCAATGTCTCCAATTCAGTCAGTAAATTGAAATGAGAAAATATAGCTTATCCTGTGAAGAGCTTCTTTCTTTGAAGCTGATTATTTGTGTCCTCAGGTGAGTTGAGATAGAAAGGAATCAATATTCTGAAAATAAGGAATAATATAATAATATATACAGTATATATATATATACTGTG
>JAODOY010000017.1:2453245-2481949 GCA_025399855.1 Forbesichthys papilliferus | reverse complement strand
CCCACCAGGGCCACGTCGCTGAGCCTGTCGACCTCCGGCAGGCTGGTGGGCTGCTCCGAGGCGGCGAAGGCCTGGAACTGGCTGAAGTCGGCGAAGTTGGGCTGGTGGGGTATCTGGTGGGGAGAGGTGGGGGGAGCGACCACAGAGGAGGAGGAGGAGGAGGAGGATGGGGGAGGGGGGTTGGCGCCGGAGGAGAGCACTGCCCCGCTGCCACTGGGCACCACCGCCGTCGCCGTGGCCACCACCGCCTCGGCCTCACCCCGGTGCACGCCGTGGGGAGCAGACGTCTGGGGGGGAGGGGTAGAGATGGTGGTTAGGTAAACATCATCTGTAGTGAGTAGCAAGTGTGTTTATACTTAAATTAAAAAACTAAAACAATTGTTGCACATGTAATGGGAGCATTTATATAGCTATATTTATCCATTTTGGCTCACATTCACACAGCGATGGTGATTGCTGCCATGCAAGGTGCGACCAGAGCAGTTGGGGGGGGTTAGGCATCTTGCTAAAGGATGCTACCTTCAGGCTGGAAGCCCAAAACCCAGACCACTAGACCATCCTGCCCCCAGTAAATGCTAGAGGTGTAAGAAGATATCGATTCACCGGAGTATCACAAAATACGTTGCGCAACTACTATCGATTCTCTAGAACACTGTATGGATTAAAATGCGTGTGTGTGTGTGTGTGTGTCTACCTGCGTGGGCAGGGGCCGGGGGGGCACGGCAGGGGGGTACGCCACGGGCACGGACTGTGGCTGCCCAGCGACAGTTGCCACGGCGAAGGTGCGGTTCATGTCCAGTGAGGAGGAGCGGGAGTGGGAGGGGTGGGGCCGTGGGGGAGGAGGGGGCGGAGCCACCACCACCTTCAGAGCCTCAGGAGACGTGCCAGACTGAGACCTGCACACACACGCACGCACACACACACACACGCACGCACACACACGCGCACACACACGCGCACGCACACACACACACACGCGCACACACGCCCAGAGAGAGACACACACAGAGACATGCAAGTGAACGGTTACCACTGTGTTTGTAATGCATTATACTTAATAACAGTGTGAAACGTGCAAACATCCAAGTGAACACATGGTGGCGCTCACCTCTGCCTGGTGTTGGGCTCCTGGTCGGACGTATAGGAGTCCGAGCTACTGTAGCCTTCACCTTCAAGGAGAGCACAACACAATAAGGGTTATGATAACGTGCTCCTGGCCTGAGCTAACTGGCCTGGTGCAACCAGACACAGTATTCACTCCTGATGGAGCGTGACCGGCCACACTATATTCGCCGTCATGGCGTCTTACTAGACACCTAATTAATGTGGAAACAGCGTTTAGCTAAACGGTGTTGCTACAACTGTTTTGATCACCTCATCTAGCTCTACCACCATTCTGAAACATGCTCGACTTCAACGTCACCTCACCGCCCCACCCTGATTGGTCCGCCAGCAGGGTGGCTGTGAAAGCGCTAAAGCCAACAGGGTTTCCAGACTATAATCAGTGAAATAACAAGCTGAGAGCAAAAGTCATGCACAGCCAGGCTACTACTACACACCCAATCAATCAAATGAGCTCTGTCTAGTGTCCAACGTGGCCTAGCTCCGCCCTGCCATTGCTCTCAGGTCAATTCTCACTGAGATTAGAGACTGGAAACCCTGTTCGCTTTAGCATTTGCACAGCCATCCTGCTGGCAGACCAATCAGGGAGGCCAAATTGGAAGATATTGAAGTCAAGCGAGCGTGTTTCACAATGTGGACAGAGCTACAGTAGAAGGCCATCAAAACAGTTGGTTAAACGCTGCCCAACAGCTTCAAAGTTGACCAGAGGTCTACGCCCAGTAGGAGGCAATAGCTGCGCGCGCGTGCACGCACACACACACACGCACACGCACGCACACAAACACACACACGTGTCCAGACCCTGTTCCCCAAGCGCATTGTGGGTGTGACCTAACAGCACTCCAATCTGAAAGGCCAAACGTCCATGTCAATATTAACCCCCGCCACTCACTCACCTACGGCGTTGGAAGCAACAAACTTGATGGAGGCGGGCAGGTTGCCATCCTCTAACAGCTCTGGAGGCTTGGTCAGCAGTGGGCTGGTGGGGTGGTTGTGATCTGGGGGGTGTGAACACACACATTAGACGGGGATGATCCAGAGTGGAGCCCTGCAGGGACTGGTATTCCACTCTCTCTTGCTCCCGCACACAGAAATACACTACGTACAATTAACATGGTTTTTTGTGGTTGTTGCACACTGCTGTAGCGCCTGCGTAGGTACGTACGTACGTACGTAGTACGCTTAGTGAAGCCTGTGAAGCTAAGTTCAGAGATTTCACGGTTGCCACGGCAAAGACAGACTAACATTACGTGTAGGCTCTCATGTATTACAAACAAATTAATTGCAGGATTTGTTGACACTGTCAGAAATGTAATACCATTAAGACTTTATAAAGCGGCGACCCATCCAATGGCAATCCGTGGGATCACAGATTGCCCGTTCGATTGCACGTTTTTGACCGTCCACAGCAAAGTTATATACACACACACATGCGTAATAAGCTTTCCGTTAAAGGCTCGCCAAATTGCTGTGATAGTCAGGACCACCTTCTCTTCCCCTTCCTCTCAAACACACACGGCACAAAGTGTATTGGAGGATGCTATAAGCTCCTGCCCTGGCTGTCAATAATATGCATAATTTACATCTATCCCAATATTCTCGCTTACATCTGGCAATGCAATCAATGTATTATGCTCACGTAATGCTAACAGCAAAACAAATGTTTATTCAAATGTACATTGTTGCTCAACCCCCCACCCACCACGTAGCGTGTGTTTGTTTGTGTACAAGGTCTCACCGCTGCCTGTTCTCTTCAGCTCCATCTCCTGCAGGTGGATCTTACTGGGAGTCATGCGGATGGCCACCGGGTGTACTATGGCTGTGTCCTGCACGCACACACGCACACACAGTCACAAAGCGCTTCACATGCTTCTGACACGTCAGTAGGGTTGCTGCAGTACAGTATGTTGACACCATCATGTAAACACTACGTAACAAATTGCACCGGTCTCCCCCTCCAAGTACAACTTCACTTCTAACGATTATAGCTCTAGCTATAGGTCTGATTCCAGCACACACATTCCAGCCTGCCTGCAAAACACATGTACTAATATTACGTTATACTACAGTGACACTGCATGGGCTACGGGAAGCTACAGGGAGACCAGCAGAGCTGCAGGTTGAGCCAAACAATGAGAGCTACAGGATGCCACTGGTGTTTGCCAAAGACCAGCTGTCCAATAGGAGCCAAGCGAGCCAGATAAGAGATGGCCTTGACCACAACTGAAAGAACATCATGCAGCAAAATACGCAGTAAGAGATAACAGAAGGACACAAAGAGAAGATAGAATAGCCAGACGGACCAACCCCAAGAGAGAGATGGAGAGAGAGAGGGAGGGTTAATATCTGTCCATTAATGGAGAAACCACGTGTGATTAACTTACAGGGTCAGCAGGTGCGATGTTAGAGTCAAATTGGGTCAGAGTTTGTGAGCTGGAGGAACGCTCGCTAAACGTCTCCCACTGCTGCAGGGGACAAACAGAAACACACTGCAGTCAGTCAGCGCAGTGACATCACGCGTGACATCATCAGCGTGCGACGTGGCCTGCTGCCGTGCGCGGCGTCAGCGGTAACGTAGTCTGAACGTGCAGCTGTGGACGTTCTGATGAGACTAACGGTTCCAAATGGCTTGTGCGCATCACGCAATGTTTTGTCATGCAATGGATATCATTTTAGAGAACATACAATTGTTCATCTCACTGAAGAGTATTTTACGCTGCTTTTTTCCCCTTTTAAATAAATACCTCCTGTTAAATGGATGCTGCCATGCAAAAGTGTAAAAGGACAACACACGCGAGAGCTTGCAGTTTAAAAAGGCCGTCAACAAATTATTTTAATGCATTTCTACGTTAAAAAAGTCTTACAAGATAAACAATGAAGTATATTTAAAACTAAATATATCTAAATGACTTGGAGCCATAAAATAAAATCTGACAGCATTCGGCAGCAAATCGGAATTGGCCGGAAACGAGCTTTAAAAACTAGGAAATAAATTAAAGGTCAAGAAACATGCATTTGGTTTTGCAGAGAAGCTTTGGTATATAGTAGCTGGGGTATTACACGGAGCGCCGCGGAGATAGAGGTGGCGGGAATCACATGGGCGTCAATCACAGCTACGAGCAACAGAGCAGCCGGTAAACCCCGCTGATTGGCTGATTGGTTGACTGCCTGATTGGTGGAGACCACCAGTCAAGCCAACACACAGAGCAGCAGGCGTGTCTTCCCTGTGTGTTGCAGCACAGAGGTTCTGACCAACTGGATGGATGGAAGCACCACAGTGTTCTGCTGTAGCGGTGTGTGCATGCACGTGTGTGCGTGCATGTGTGTTAGTGTGTGCACATTGTGCATGTGCGTGCGTGCATGCACATGTGTGTTAGCGTGTGCACATTGTGCATGCACGTGCGTGTGTGTGCGTGTGTGTGCGTGTGATCAGGACCTCGCTGGTCTGGTTCATCTCGGGCCACGTCTGGTTCAGGGAGGGCATGGAGGGTGGCTTGCTGGGGGTCACCTCCACGGGGGAGCCTGAGTATCCCACATCTGGGACCGCCTCTGGGCCCTCTGTAGGCAGGGTGGGGGGGTGGGGGGGGGGGTGGGGGTGGCACCATCACTCAATGTAAACAACAACACATTTGATTTATTCATTAACACTGTCCCAGGTGTCTTTACATACATGTTCCCATAGTATTGTTCTCTCTGTTGCTCTCTACTCTCAGGTACCAAATTGATTTTAAAGCTCAGTCCCCAACCCTAGGCTCAGCGTGCGTACCTGCCGAGTCGTCCAGGTCAATGAGCTTTGGCATGAGGCTCTCCGGCAGCTTCTCTGGCAGGTCGTAGCCATTCTTCCTGGCCACCACCAGGTGGAACGCGGCGCAGAACTCGTCCAGCGTCAGGGCTCCATCTTTGTCGAAGTCTGACAGCTCCCTGGGGAGGGAGGGACAGGGAGAAATAGAGATACACGGAGGGGGAGGGAGAGAGACAGAGAGAGAGATAAAGTTAGTGGGATTAAGGGAAAGGCATCTGCAACACTGAGCAGGTGGCCAACTGGTTGTTCTGCAGCTGCCACCCACAGAGTCGGGCAGGCTAAGATATTCGCTGGAAAGAAACACTCATTTGGAAGCACAGTAGGGCATTGACTGCCTTCTGTAGTGGGCTTTTTGGAGGTGTGCGGACTGTGCGCATGACATAATATTGTTGTCCACGACAGTCCGCAGACCTCCGCGTACCTAGGACGCCACGGCCTTACCTTGCCCATACTACAGACCTACATTTCAAAGTTAACCGTACATATTCACTCTGTGAGCGTCAAAATATATTTTTTTTTAAAAGATAGCAAATTTATTTACCAACTCACTGAAAAGAGAGAAGGTTATGTGGTTTATATAAATCTGTTCTGTTAACCGGACGCTGCCTTGTTAAACATTCGTAAAAACACGACAAATGCTAGTGCTGGCAGCCAAGGGACCTTCAACAAATGACTTTGATGAACGGCAAACACTGGTCTGGCTCTGTCTATACAGAGCCAGTGTGTTACGGGCCTGTGAAGATGACACAGCAGACCATGTGACCAGATCTGTGAGCGCAGTTGGTCATTTGTCAACAATGGATATAACCACATTCATGTACCAGCTCTTCTGCTCTCTCTCTCTCCCTCCCTCCCTCCCTCTCCCTCTCTCTCTCTCCCTCTCCCCCCTCCCCAGGGTGGCTTGCAAATGCTAAGACCACCAGGGTTTACAGACAGTGCACATTGAGCTGAGAGTAATGGTCGGGCTAACAGGTGGTCTGCGGCCAGTGTCTAGACAGAGCCAGTGTGTAACGGGCCTGTGAAGATAAGATCTGATCACAGTAGTCCATGTGACCAGATCTGTGAGCACAGTGGGTCACAATGGATTCTCTCTCTCAAATATGAGCCAAAACAACAATCCATTCCAACTATTGCTGCCACAGTCCATCATGTTCACAGCGTAACTACTGGTAGTGCCCTGCCACTGCTGCAGGCAAGCCTGCACGTTCATCAACAATGGCACCAGTTCCTCCGGGTGCCATTGTTTCCCCCACTATCTAAAAACACGTTAGATTCATTCTCCAGCCAATGACACTGGCTCCAGTCTGGAGTTGGCCCCCGGATGCAGCCGCCCAGGGCTCGCTTGATGGATGGGTTAAATGCAGAGGATCAGTTTTGCTACGTGTATGTGACAATAAAAGCACCTTTAGACTGTGATAGCATGACTGATTAGCACCTTTAACTGTAACAGACGATTATTGGTAAATGGACTGTATTTATAAAGCGCGTTACAGTATTTTGCCTCACATTCACACAACGATGGTGATTGCTGCCATGCAAGGTGCGACCAACCACTCGGAGAAGTTGGGGGGGGAACCCACAACCTTTACAGCTAGGAGCCCAACACACAGACCACTAGACCATCCTGCCCCTGGATTATCAGATGCCACACAATGAGAAATGGGAGCTGGGCAGTGTGCAGGACGTGTGTGCAGAATCCAACACTATGTCCTCAATGAACTGAAGCCTTACAATTACAGATTACAGTGAGATTAAAAATTGGCTCACCAAATGTGCGACAACTCCAGAATCGGTAATTTCGACTTTGTGAAGAACTCTTTTGCTGCCGAGCCTGAAACACATGAAGACGGGGATGGGGAGGGGAGGGGGGTCAGGGGTCAATAAAGGCTCCGAGTAGAGGTAGATACGGTTGGGTACCTGCGGTGGTACCCATGGCAACACACTTTCTTTTCATTTTGTTTAATAGCTTTTTCTTTTTATAGGATAGTATAATAGAGACAAGTGCATAGGAGTGACTTCAACATGGGGGGACACAATTTAGGGGGACAAAACATAATTTCCTGCATTCTGGTGTAATTGTATGCACCCATGTGTGTGTGTCAGAGATAGGCCTAGTCAGCTGCGGTTTCCTTTCACAGAAATTTATATTTTTACGTTCTGCCATGAGACTATATATATAGACAGGCTATAGCCTAAATCACAAAAACAGTTGCTAAAAGGCTTAAATTAATTGGGTCCATTCAAGAAGCAGAAGAATGAATGTGAAAGTCACACAGCCGGACAAATCTCTGATTAGTTATAAAAAGGTTTTATCGGCACATTATGTGAATATTGCATAAATAGATTCATCTTCAAGTCAAGAGCGGTTCAAACCAACCCATGCAGGCTGGCATCATGTAAGAAGACAACTGACCACTGGATACGTTTACACTTCCCCCCCCCGCTGCCTGTAGGGGGAGCTCTCACCAGGTATGAAGCCATTGAGGTCGGGCTGGATGGTCTTGAACTGGTTGACGTAATACTGCCTCTGCTCGTCCGTGATCTTCCACGGGTCGTCGTACGTGCTCGACTGCCGCTGGATCTCGCCGGTCATGGTAGCTGAGGCAACCGTTCGTATCGTCGTGCTGTCCTGCGATCGCCGTGAGAAACGGGACAGATTGTAAAACCTACCAAGTAATACATCAACACATCTGGTAATAACAAAAGAGTTGTTTCTATAAAATCTAGGGCTGTCCCAAATACCATTTTACAGGTTTTGAATACTTGATGGTATTTCCGATGGTATATTCAAATACTCGCTCTAAAACACCATTAAAAACACTCAAATATAATTAAGAAGTATAACAGAAATAATCTTCGAATCTTCAATTCCTAGCTTTAGTGAGCACACATGTAAACATAGCCATGCGCTCTCAAAATGGCCACTTTGATACGTCAATTGAGCCAGTCAGAGCTGTCAAATAGCATATACCTCCTGTATTAGCCAATAAGAGTGTGTGTTGAATGAATAGCCTCGCTCTCTTCTTACAAACAGAGCCAATTGTGTTGATGACACAGTGTAGGGCAGGCAATTACATGTCAACATGTGAGTTTATATGGAGACAGTAGGGATTATTGGGAGAACCTGCATGCATAATGTGAAAAAACGAATACTCAAATCCCAATATTTAAATTGAATACCCGGATAATCGAATATTTGGGGCCAGACCTAATAAAATCTAAATGTTTGATAGATTGGTTTAACGTCAAAATTATTATTGTTTGTATTATTATTAGTAGTAGTAGTAGTATTAATGGCGTTCATGGTTTGAACCTGCGTGACTCAAACCTGGTCCTGGGGGACCGCTGCCCTACATGTTTTATATATCTCCCTGCTCCAACCAACTTGACTCAAATGTATGGGTCACTATCAAGCTTCTGCAGAGATTGACAACGACCAAATGAATGTGAATCAGGTGTGTTGGAGCAGGGAGCCATGTAAAACATGCAGGGCAGGGGTCCCCCAGGAACACGGCTGGGGAACATGATGCTTATCATAAGAGGTGTGTCTCATCGTGGACGTGGCATGCCGGGGTGAGGCTGCATCATTGAGAACGCCTGGTGTGGTCAGACACATGGGGGGTGTAGGGGGCTGCCGTACCTGCACTGACGAGGGGTGCATTGCGGGGAGCGTGCTGGAGGGAGGGGTGTCCGCTGTGAAGCTGACCCAACTCTCCTGAACGGGCGGGGGAGGTGATGGGGGAGAGTGGGTCGACCACATCCCGTCACTGGCCACTGGTCCTGGGGGAGAGATGGGATGCAAGACAGGGCGTGGAGAACATCAGCTTTAAACTGCTGCACAGTTATAATAGTGGTGATAAATAGGTAATATGTTATTATAGTAACATAAGGTTTATTTTATGGTCAAATTAGGTAAAATAATGAGATTTGGTAATATCTAATATCTTATTAATTACCATTTGAATAATCTAATAACATGATGATAACATGTCAATGTAAAAATTATTTAATAAAATAACATGTAATGATTAATTAGTTCATTCATAATTTAATAAAGCAATAAGAGTTAAAGTAAGCCAATAAGGTAATAAAATAATGATCTCATTACCTTATTAATATGGTAATATTAAGATTGGGTGGTAATATAAGGTAACTAAGTTAAGATGAAGCAATAACGGTAACAATAAGGAACTAATATAAGGTTAAAAGTAAGATGATGATGATAATGTAATTTTAAAAGGCAAAAGTAAGGAAAGGTTTTAAGACAATAAGGTAACAAGATACGGTTATAAGGCAATACTAAGATAATAAGAAAGGCAATAAGCCAATAGTAAAGTGATAGTAAGCCAATAGGTAAGGTAATAAGAATACATGCAACCTCAGAAGGGATGAAAAAGGTGACGTGTTTGAGAACCAAACCCTTGTAAGGCGGTCTGGGGGTCTGGGGGCACCCCACACCCCTCCAGCTGAAAATGTTTGTGATTTTAACAGCTAAACAACGCCTTCTGGTGTATTTTGAGAAGAAAATAAAGGGAAAAGAGAGTAAAAACACATTTATTGACACTACTTACAGTAACTTAATACTTTTTGTTCAGGTTATTGTGCCCACATGTACATTTAACCTGTTACAACGTTAAGTGTATATTGTCCCTGACAAATCATGGCATGACAATTCAGGGAAGCAACCAAGTAGACAATGAATAGCCTACGTTTGACAACTGTCAGAAGTCAGATCGATCCAATTCTGGGGCAAGTCTAAAAACATGTCCGCTATGCGAGCAGCAGCCACCTCGCATAGCGGACCCGCATTGCATCAAGCGTATTTGCTTTCCGGTTGAGCTCCGTGTGTGCAACACGCTGAGGGCTGACAAATCACTAGAGCTGCCCTTCCATATTTTTATTGATGCAAAACAAAATGGCAACCGGCAAAGTCTTGTTTCTTTACATGTTCATTTTTATTTGCCTGGTAATTAAAATGACGGCCGTAAAAATCAGACACAGATACGTGCAGTTAGCCTTAACTCAGTGAATTGATTCTGCTTCTGAAATGACACTGTAATACACAATTCACCGACGTTGCCGGTAGCTGACGTGCTAAAACGGCAAGCGTTGGTGTCATTGGTGATTTATTTTTTGCTACGGTGGTCTACCTAAGTTAACGTTACTTTAGCACAGGGGTGTGGAACCCTGCCCTGCATGCTTAAGATGTCTCCCTGCTCCAACACACCTGATACCAATGAATGGCTTGTTATCTTACGTTAATTTAAATCGCATATTGTCTCATTAGCAAAAAAATGACCTACCTCAAAACGGTGCTTATTTGTCGGAGGCTACCGTCAAACGTTTCTTTCATCCATGGAAAAGATAAATTAATGAATAATCTTTATTCTGATTGGCCGAATTACTCGAGACATTGCACCAAAGAAGATTGAGAAGATGGCAATAGCTTCTGGAAACGTCTATGTTCTCACCAACCCCCCCCCCCCCCTTTCCCCCCAGTGGGCACGTACCCGTCTGTGGTTCTCTGAAGTGCGTCCAGACGGGCCCGGCCACCACGACCTGTCTGTCTGCGCTTCCTCCGCTGGGCTGACGCTGGTGTTTCCTCCAGGAGGGGGGCGAGGTGGGGGGGGACTGGTGGGGGGAGACCACCGGAGACGTGGAGTCAGGCTGACAGGAACACACGCGCACACACACACACACACACACACGTGCACAGTTTAGAGGAGACAGTTTGCTTAAAGGTGGAATCAGTCATTCGGTTATTATTTGAACAGAATCAAAACAACCCCCTATTCAGTGCCACAAGGGGCTCCCCCAGAAGCGCCGCCCCCCCCTCCCCATTGAACGCACATTGCCCAAGGCTGGGATAGTGTTGTGTTCCCATTCACAGAGCCAGGGCTCCGTAGCAACACCAGATTATAGTTCCAGTGCACACAGAATGAGTAGCTAGCGGGCCCTTGAGGAGCAATTAGCTGGCTTTTAATATAAAGCTATGGGAGGAGTCCATAACGCCAATGATGCACAAAAGCTGTATAAGGCCCCGATCACACCGAGACGCATCGCTTAAGGTGCAGCCACTTCAAAAGTTTGTAACTTTTATGTGCGTCTAAAAAAAAAAAAAAGCCATAAACTGCATCTAAGCGCATTCCAGTCACGCCGTACCATAGGAAACAATGGTTTTGCAAGCGACGCGTTTCAAGCGAAGCGTTTTGCAAGCGACGCTCTTGGTGTGATCGGGCCCTAAGCCACCATATACTTTCACTTCCATTAGTAAATGTGCAACAGCTCTGAATCCAAGCAGAAACCGATTTCAATTCCCTCTGTGCTAAGCATGCCCTCCAAACCACACACACCCTTTCATGGGGTCAGGACCCAGGTGGGCCAGGACCCAGGTGGGCCAATCATGCAGGAGAATGACTCCTCGTGCTCCCTGAACCTCCCCACCACATTTTGAGCCTGATGAATCCGGGCATTGTCATCCTGGAGCATGCCCGTGCGTCAGAGAACAACATGATCATGAGATAACCTGGTCTTTCAGTTCAGGCACTCGGCGGATTTCAGCGTACTGCCAAATAATGTTGCCAAGCAACACTGCCCCCAATCAAAATTCCCTCGGCCAGCCTGTGCACGTGCCAAACACACAGTATCCCAACATTGACTAGTGACCACTAGTTACAGCGTGTGAGTGTGTGGCTAAAAGTGTCAACAATATATTAATCTGAACACACAAATAAATGCATAGGGCCATCTACAGGCAAGGCGTGGTACTCACCTGTGGATCTACGGGGGGAGCCAGGGGCTGGATGACGTCGTGGGCGGGGGGCGGGGCGGAGGGCTGGGGGTGGGGCTGCTGCACCTTCTTGACCTGACTGCCACGGGCAGGCGGCCTGGGGATCACGGCCGCCCCGGGGGAGGGGTAGTGGCCATCTGCGTCCTGGTACAGCGCAGCGTGGCGAGCCTCTGCCTCGCTCTTGCTCACCACGAAGCGGGGCAGCGGCAGGTCCCTGACTGGGGGGGTGGGGGGTATTAGAGTACTGAACACAGATAGGGCACCTGATGCATCTCATCTCAGAGTATTTTTTGAAAACGCTGCCCTTTTCTAAAGAGTTTTCAAAGGCGACTTCTCAGATGGTCCTTCGTAACAAACCACATGGCTCATCAGGTTAGTATTAACAGGATTATGAATACATTATTGCAGCTCTGGTAGGACATGCTCTTTAGCATGACAACGCAGCCTCTCACATGGCTTGCTAGGCACCGTGTCAAGCTCACAATTGTAATATAATAATCCAGTAGCCATACCTCAAACAGGCTAGCAAGGCCATGTAAAGTGTGCAGTAAATCCAACATGTGTGTCAAGTAAACATGACTTTAACGGCTATGTTATAAGGACAAAAAGCACAGAGCAGGAAGTTACACATGCACATTTCCTGATGATAGCTGCAGCGCCCATCAGACTACCACATTAACCAGGACATCTCAGCGATCTTTGAAACATGATCACTGAAACACCCTTTTCTGTGCACTTCCATTGAAAAAGCTTTATTTTACGTGAATACTAGTACTGAATAGTTCTCCATTAGAGTGGTTAAGTCAGTTGTAACCTTAAACCAATAGATCCCAAGTCTGTCAGAGGCAGCGCCCCATATTCTGGCAAAAACTGCCCCCTCCCATCTAACATGATTATTATAATGGTTATGAGGAAGTCTCATTTTTGCTTCCTCATAATGGATTATAAAATTATGCAATCATTTAAAGTCTGAAACATTGTGTAGTGTGAATGGGACCAACATTGCTTCTTTAATTTCTAACAAAAAGCCAAACCAAAGGGCAATCACAGATGTTTAGTTTCTGTCCAGGTATACCTCCGACCTATCACACAAATGTGTGTTGCAACGTGGGGGGGAGGGGGCTAGAAATGCCATGTTGTGACAACGTCTCACAACTGTGAGGTCTGTGTGTTGTGCTTAGATCGTTTCCCCAGTTCAGCTGGGTTTGTCTCAGTATAATGCAGCCACGACCATGTCATGCCCCACTTTCTCTGTGTCTCCAATAACTGACGATATAATTTTAACTGAAGATATTAAGTAACCTCCATGGTCCAATGCCTGCCTACCAAGCACTGAGAAGGCATGGTGTCATGGCATTGTCCCACACATGCTCAACACAGTGTGTCGTGAAGCGCTAATACACTGTATGTGCATAAAAGGCATAGGCTGTTCCCGATTTAATCCCACCCTCGTGATTACGGCATGGTCACTGTTAAGTAATGTACCACAGGTTGACACAATGGCTTACACTTATTAAACAACATAACAGCAGTTTAAAATGGGCTTGGCCCTTTGAAATTGCGTCATGTGCCTCTGACATCCTGCTCTAGAGGAAAGCATCTAGCCCCACAAACATCCCACTGAAAAACACTGATACAGCAAAAAGTGTAGCGCTAAGTGGAATATTCTAGTAGTTGCTCATTGGGGAAGACAACATGCTGTCAGGCAACCGACAAGAATTAAGCAATCAGCTGAGAACCATAGACTCACCTGAGTTGAGACTTTCCACCCGCAGTGGCAGTCCTGACTGGGCAATCGCAATGAGCTTCAACGCAATGTAGAACTGGCTCCGCCCAAAGTGACCGAGTCGAGTGGCTCCACACAACTCTGTGATCTGAACACACACACACACACACACACACACACACACACACACACAATGTTATCGTTGCATTCATAGAACTGACCAGAATATATTTGAACAGCTGGAACTAGGCGTGTTTGCCTGTAACCTCACTTTTGAAAGAAATTATGCTACAGAAATGTACTTTGACTTGGATATTAGCCTCAGCAGTTACTTGACTGTTATATTACACTACCAGTTTACAACAAATGTATCATTGGGCTGATCAACACCTTTCCCTTGGGGCTCGAGATCTCAATGTGACTTCTGTGCTACAGGTTGTGGGCACCATAGACTGCAAACAATTACTTTATTGTCACAGCAACTATGCTAACTGAGATGTATTATCCAATCCACAAGAAATGCCCTTTCCATTTGTAAGGAACGCATTCATTTCTGTGCTGTCTCCGTTCAATTATTGTATAAATTAACAAAATAATATTCTGTACGGGACATACAGACTTAGTGGCTGAAATGTATCCAGACACCTCACATCAACGTATAAAAATATAGTTGAACCTCACAACTCCTTGATGAAATGATCACCCAGGTCCGTCTGGATGCTTCCATGCACTAACAAGAATTACAGCCTGCTATGCTATGGTGGGTTGCAGCCATTTCTGCTGAACACTGCAAGTAATAATACAAGGCACCACTAACTTATCTTGTAGGAAAGCTGAAACGTGGTGACTGCAATGTGGATTCTGCAGATTGTGTGTAAGATAGCGCCATTTACCTCACTGACCTTGAAAAGGATGCTGACTCACAAACTGCACATATTGTATTGAGCGACAGGCTTCTAGATACCGACGACTATGGCTGCTAAATTGACCTGTCGGCTGTCATTCACTCTTGGCAAAAGTCAGTACAGATATTTGTGGCTATCATACAGTTGTACTGTTGTTACAGCAAACTAAAAGGACATATCTTAACCCATCAATGACGTGGAAGGATTACAATTATTATATTATAATAACTACACGGTGACATGTAGTATCACCTTATACATGTTACATTGTATTACATTTGTTGTAACGAAAACCCCATCAAAGTGAGAGAACACTGTACTGTAGACGGTGATGCATTGGCAACAATCAATGTAGCTATGAACAAAAAATAAACAGATGTTGATGAATGAGTAGCAGGGAGAAAACATTGGGCTGAAGCACTGGGCAAAGTAGACAATTCGCTACCCCTGCGCACCACACAACTGTCTATCACATGTCACATACTGCCCATACAATGACTTGTCTTATGAGAGCACGGAAGGGGTAACTGGTGTCAGCATTTGTACTGTGACATGCGACATCGAGCCTACATGGTCCAACTAACGCAATGGTAAACGGTAATGAACTCGGCTACTCACTGTTTTTGGCTAAAGCTAACATTAGCCAAAAGAAGGTGTGTCTCCCGTCCCAGCCAAGGGCTCCTTTGCTACGCAACAAGGCTACCGTTAGCTTAAATGGAAATGCGGGCAAGCGCATTTACACATATTTAAACTGAGTGTGCAGGTTGTAAAGCCCAGTGTTATACCGCACGTCAGGTTCAATGAAAGCCATACTAGCTAACGGTAGCTCACCTGCAGAACAACTTCGCTGGGTAGCTGGGCCGCCCGGAAAAGGTCAAGAACACTCCCGTTGGAAGCCACTTTTTTGGTGTTGTCCGTGTCACAATAAACGAACAAGTCCGAGTAATACTTCTGTTCGACATCAGTTAGCGTTAGGCTTTCCATCGTGGAATCGGTCAGGACGCATAAACAGATTGTTTTATTCGTAGTACGAGAGCCGTATGCTGCTGGCTGGATGGGTTGCTAAAAAAAATGGGCGAGACTTTAGAATCCTAACTTAGCTAGCTAACACTGGCTAACTCACGTTAATGACAGCGATTTTTAGATTATATATATTTTCTATATGCCGTTTCTGATTACTCGTGTTGTTCTTCGTCTGACGGCAGCAGTCCAGATGAAGCGTGTTTGGGGTTTGGACCGGGAACGGGTAACGCGTACAGATCTTGACTGCTTTCAGACAGTTGAGCAGTTAACTTGTTGGGCTAGCTGAGGCGAGCAGCCAACAGCTGGCTAGTGCGGCGAGCTAACAGCTAGCTTCAGTCAAACTCAGCGGCATTAGCTAACAAGCGAGTACAAAAATAAGTGCGTCCGTCTGCAGAGGCTATAGTGCTAGCCTCGCAGAGTCTGCCCCGGTGCAGGGAGGATGCGTGTCTGCCTTTCGCTTGAAGTAAATCCACCCCCCGGAAAGTCTTTAGAAGTAAAGTTTCGGGGTATTTTGGCTCCTTCGTCTACCACTCATAGCCGCCATTCCTACCATAGCAGCATTCCTATGGCACTCGTGACGTCACCGTACAGCCGCAGTGAGTCACCGCGCTTTAGTAACCCGGATTGCAGATGTCAACACATATATATACACATATATATATACATATACGTACATATGTATGTATGTGTATATATATATGTATATATGTATATATATATGTATATATATATACATATATATCAGTCATCAGTCATCAGTCATCAGGCATCAGTCAAGCCACAATATATATATATATATATTTTAAAAAATCAGGTTGGGGTTGGGCGGAGCTATGCTGCGAATATGCTGAGGTCAGCTCAAAGGGACCAATCATAAAGCTGTAGTTTGTTGTCCTGCCTTTATCAAAGACACGGGGACGTTCGATACATGTAAATCACGCAAGGGCCGACCGTGTACATGGGACCCGCCCCAACAACATCTGACTGACACATAATGTGAGCATCTCTTTTTGTTTCATCAGCATGTTTTCCTGTACATGTACAATATATATGTTAATGCAATATTTTCAGCATGTTGAGTAATTACATTGCTAAAATAAATAGTCCGACACGATAACCATGTTTTCCTGTCAGAGGTAGATAAATAAAATAAAAACATACACTTGCAATGTCAAGAGTATCTACCCAGAATGCATGGATTGTTATTGATTATGACTACTAATGTGTGTGTGTCTGCGTGAGATTGCTATGGTACTGCACGTTTTGTTGAACGTCACGTTATGACTTTATTAGGATTCGTTCAGTCAAGCCACAACCCACAGCGGCAGATGACGTCAACGTCGCTGTCTACTCGCGAACTCGACCGCATCTTTCAGAGGAGCTAGCCGGTAAATCAAGGTAAATGCTATTTTTGGTTTTGTGTGTTTCAGATGCAACACAGGTAATGATCGTGTTATATACCAACTCTGTTTTAGTCATCGCGGTTCATTGCTTTTTAAACTCTGTCAATTATATTTCTTTCGTTTGCTGGTGTTCTGTAGACAGCTGACGCTTACAGTAGGCACACTAGTGCCAGTTATTAGGTCGTTTGGTAGAAACATTGAATCGTCTTTAGTAGTAATGTGAATATAGATTCGTACAAGACACGGTGTACTTTACAGAATAAGTGTTATACATGTTAGGCCTACTGCTCATCTTAAGGACATGGCAACCTCTCATTTCCGCATTGATGGTATTGCTCCACCTTAGCTGTAGGTGTTGAAGTGCAGGCTGTTGCACAGACTTGACTCTTTATTACAAATTTGGTAACTCGGCTGTCTGGCAGAGCTGTTTATTTATTCTGTGCCCTGGTAATTATCACCACGTTTATTGTCTGACGACTGATTTACTGAACTGGATTGTGTTTCTTCGCCTAGTGACAATGAATGTCCAGCATGAAATAACTTTGCTTGTCGAGGAGATTCAGCGCCTTGGCACTAAAAGTGAGTAGTCATTACCATCTATACATGTGAATGACATGATCTATCCTCCTGCATAACAAAACACATAATTTGTATATTATTTCACGGCCCTTACACACGCGATTGTTGATATGATATATGATAAATTCTGATTACTTTACACGTAAACACTGTTCTTTGAAATACCATCCAAAAAAATGTGGCGCGGCAAATCTTTCTATTTTTGTGACCATATATGTTGCGCAGGGGTTCATATTAAAGTAGGACTTTATTTCAATTATTGATAAACATTAATGAAAGGTTAAAAGTAGATTCAATTGTTTTGTGCATTTTTCTTCTGCAAACTTCCCTTTTTATATTTAAAAGTAGTTCTAGAAGTAATTATCTAATTTTTAAAAAATACCTGTAATCCGATTCCACTATTTTATCTGGTAATTGTAATTGATTACAGTTTGGGTTTTTTTGTGTTTTTTTTTGGTAGTCAGATTACAAGTAACTGATTACATGTAATCAGTTACTTCCCAACCCTGCACACCCACACATCACCCCTGTTTCCCAGGTGCATAGCCTACTAAATTGGGAAAGCTGGAAAGCTTTTAAGTATGCCGCCCCAACTGCCTGGAATGATGTAGAAAATGACTTGGAGCTGCATGAATTAATTTCATTTAAAGACGTTGTAATTCTTTCAGGGGACAATGATTGTATTGCTTTATGTCTAATTGATGATGACTGTCAAGTCAGATGTTAAACTACACAGGACTCTGGCTGTTTACAGGTCTTGTAAATCTGTGCAATTTGTAGGCTGAGGTTACTGATTAAAATACATTTAAATTAGTAAATATTATATTGTGAGTGGCAATGCGAACAGCCAATGGTTATCGACAGTATTACTTCCCGAAAGTCCAAGAGGGCCGTGTCGATCTTACGACGTTCAGCACAGTTGCCTATGTAACGTAGTGCTAATGAACGGAAGAGGCTGAGACTAAACGTACAATCTAACTACAGCAGGCTACAAGCTAACCACAGTACAAGCCAAACTACGCACAAAAAGAAAAGACGTGTGAACACTTGTGGGATCAGCTTGGGTGTGCTGTTTGTGCCAGAGTAATTTACACAACATTTTCAATATGATATTGCGAAAAAGATACTGAGTCAATATATTGTGCACCCCTAGTATCTGCTCCACAAATGCATGTTCCTTTCAAATGTTGCACCACTTAAAAGGGAAATAGTCAGGGTTTCCAATGGTATAAAATGTATTTCCAAGAAGCATTGTTACAACAAATATATAATCTACCAAACCAAATGCATTTTACTTTGTGTGTTATGTTGTACAAGCTAACCACAGAGACAAATCTGTGCCCGGCAGATGCGGAGGGGTTGACGAGCGTGAAGTTTGGGGTCTTGTTCAGCGATGACCGCTGCGCCAACATCTTTGAGGCCCTGGTAGGCACCCTGCGGGCGGCCAAGAGGAAGAAGGTGGTCTCCTTCCAGGGGGAGCTGCTGCTACAGGGTGTCCATGACGACGTGGACGTTATCCTCCTGCAGGAGTGACACACCCATACATGCTTGTGTGTGTGTGTGGGTGGGGTGGGGGGTGGGGTGGGGGGCAGATCTGGGTCATATCAATTCAATCTAAAAACACACCAGGCAGCCTTGTTAATCAACCAACGTGTGTTCAATGTAGGGCTACAAGGTCACATCTGACCTCATAATTGCAGCCAAAAGTCAAAATCATTCCATTTGTTTTTTCTGGGCAAGATAAGGTCACTCAATACAGTATAAATAATTTCAGAATATTTGAATTCTCTTCTAAACCAGATCTGCCTCAGTTTCTGTACAAATGGGGTCGCTCCCTGTGGAACAAACCCAGTGATTTAATTGCCATTACTAAACCGCATACTTTTTGCCTCGAGATTCCTCAGATCCACATAAGTGCACAAGGAGTAAGCTTGACAACTGTCTCAATTGCTGTCTTCTTGTCTCAGGCCCGAGCAGTCTGTCATGCGTGGGTATAACATAGGCGTCCAGCATTTACACTTTCATAGGCCTGTGAGGCTATGAACGCACAGATCAGGAATGTTTTGTATAATATGAGCAGTGTGAATGATCACTATAGCATATCATTTTCGTTTGCATGTTAATTTTGACTGCAGTGCATTTACGCCACGATCGTCGGAACCAAATGCCTTCCACGCAAGCCCTTTACGTAGTGGTGCAGATGGCTGGTAGGCGCATCTCAACAGTCGTCAAACGACTGAATCTCAGAGAGCAGGGCGTCATATTTTTCTCCCGGGTTTTTTGGGAATCTAAGACTGAACTACTTTGTTTCATTTAATTCAATAGAAAATAACGTGATGGAATGGTATGGGTCAGCTGTCACCAAGTGGGTTGTAATAATTCCATTTATTGTTTACATGTGGGTCACTTTTACTACCTCTTGTGGACTACTGTAATATGACGCTCTTGAACAAATTCCTTTTGACATTATAGATTGTTAATAATAGGAAAATGTAAGATTAGCAAAAATTGAAAAATTTGCAAGCTTCTTTCGGTGAAAGAATTTTGCACATTTTATTTTGTATTCATGCAACCGTTCTAGAGTACTTTGTATTCCAGCTTTTTATACCTCTACAACGGTGTGTTTTGTCTACAACTTGTATTTGAATATTTGTACTGACCAAAAGCGGAGGTGACCAGCCTATCTAGAATGTATTCACTGTGCAGTTCTTACTGGTGTATAGATGCAGGGTCTTTGGTGCCAAACAGAATAGTTTTGTATTGTTACTCAGGACTCAATCAACACAAACCCAAATGAGTTTCATTGGCCTGTGACTTAAATTAGACGTCTTACTTAGAACACAAGAAGTGTATGGGTCGCTTATAAAGTGCATTTCCTTACTCTTTATTTGTAATGCAGGCCTATTGTTTTAAAAGCCATATTTCACTCCATTTATTTTATTAAATTGCTTTAAAATTCTGTGTGCCCTCCCCCATTTAGGGAAGATTAGATAGGGTACGTCTCTTAATAGTATATTAATATTTTCTGAATCATGTGAGGAAGCTAGCCCACAGGTAATGATGGGCAAGTAACCTTGTTAGAATACGTGCATGGAAAGGCAAATTCCAGGCTTTTAAGACAGGAAATCAGGAATTCTAGAATTAATGGATAAAATAAACCAGGGAACAACAAATAGTGTCAAACCTTTTGTGAATGTAATCTAATCTGCTGCCCTAATGTGCGCGTCGCTCTGTGTTAAGCGCTTAGGCGACATGGAAAATTAAAGTTTTATCAAGGAAGAAGAAGAAAGTTGAAGCATAGCCAACTTCAGCCAAGGACATCCACTATCCCGAGCCCATTTCTGAGAACGAGTTGGGGACCTGCATCTTGTGTGGTCCATTCCCATTCCCCTGTTGTTGTCGTAAGCCTACCTACTGTATTTGTGAAGATGTTGTCATTCCAACAGAGGTTGAAACATTACATTAATAAAACATTAATGTAAACCGTAATCTGCTTCTTGCCTCAATTCCATTATGTGCCATTAGACCACACAGTTTATCAAATGTTCCAGTCAGAGTTAAAACATTTCTCCATGCCCATCAACGCGAGCATGGTCTCTTTGGTTATTTGGTTATTTGGGAGTAACATTTAACTACGACATGGTAATGTTGAGCGGGTGGTGTTTTCCTGTGCCTACTCTTTCACCCATGTCCCTGGGACTCCCTGCTCCTCTCCAGGCTAAGAATAACCTGATTAGTTGGGGGGCGGGGGCGCCGTGACGTCACGCGTTGGAAGAACACAGCGACGGGGCGATCCGGAGCAGGAATCAAAACAAGGTACGGCGGACACGCCTTCTTTCCCTATAGATTACCTTATAACTGCTGCTAGAGGTGCAGAAAACTCAAATTGTGGCCCGTTAGACGAACAATACACAAATACCTGCGTTACCGAGACAGGTAGGAGTCAGGACAACAAGGCCAAAATGGAATCCACGGAAATGTCAGACGTTGACAGCCGTGGACAGTGGTGAATGTACTGACAGCAGGATCTGTAAAATGCCCAACCAGAAGAACAACAAGGGAAGGAAAAGCAAACGCACCAATAGCAGTGGAGACGAGCAGGAAAATGGTGCCAGTGCGTCTGCTGCAACAGGAGGCGCCGCCGCACCGCCACAGCTCGGAGCAACGGCTGCACCTCGGGCCGAGCGCACCAGTGGTAAGAGGAAGGCGAAGGAAATGGCTATGCCCTGTAGTTCTACGTATGTATGCAGTGCGGTCCTGTCAGCGCAATTACGACGCATGTATACGACGAGTATAAGTGACAACATCGCATTTTTACTGCTGGAATTTCCCAACTGTTTTGGAAATATGTAATGGCACAATAAGCTAGGCTACTTGTTAATCGTAAAATGGCATTGCCTTTTGCAAACGAATTTTAAATCCAAGGCCTGAGCTATCGTCTCATTTTTATGACGCGCACCTTGTTGAGTTTGTGCTTGTGGCCTTAACCGCAACGTGTGCACTGCAGACACAGTTTGTTCACGCACAGTCGCACACGTCAAGTTCGTGTGACAGACAGACTCAATATCCAGATACAGGTGGTCTGTCTTATTTATTAATTGCAGTCCAGTATGAACATTGAAACTTGAAAAACGAAACCCTCGCCCGCCTGTCCCATCCTGTACATGAGACCAATCACATCGATGGGGAATATTGGCTGATCTTTTGATCACTACGCAGTTAAAACACATTATTAGTTTATAATAGCCTTGTTAAACATCAATAGTTAAAATATGAGGATCTGCATTGGAGCCTCCAGAATCAAGCAGTCTATGAAAAACTGTAGCGTAAAGTTGTAGTGTTTAAAAAATGTGTTCCTTAAGGCCAACTGAATGACACTCAAAACGCTGTACAGTATAACCTCACATTCACAGGCCGGTGGTGATGTCAGCCGTGCAAGGCAGCGGTTAGGGTCGTCTTTCTCAGGGACACCTCGACACCTGGTCAGGAGGTAGCAGGGTGTTCTCGATCACCTGTCGCTCTGCTCTACCCACTGCACCGCAGCCATTCTGTATTATAATAAGAATACTACCACCACTACTACTACTAATAATAATAATAATAAGAGCCACAATGTTGACATGGAGCAGCTTGAACGTCTGTTCCATCAGGTTGTCTGTGTAACTGTCCCACCCGGAAAGCAAACCCTGCTCTCCCGTGTAGAGAGCTGACACTCTACAAGGTACGCCAAAGCCTAACGGGCTCTAGCGTACGTCCTTTAAGGCGTCGGAGAGTGAGGTACTGCTGCGTCGGTTTCTCTGTCACCATCACCCCTCTCTCTCCCCCTCCTTCCCCTCACCCAGAGGCCCCCTGCGCCACACCCCTGGGGTGCAGCCTGGGTCGGCCCATCTACCTGGAGCGTGACGACTACCAGCGCGTGGTGTGCAACAGTGAGGTGTGTCCCCATGGCAACTGGATGCACCTGCAGTGCTTCTACGAGTGGGAGAGCTCCATCCTGGTGCAGTTCAACTGCATCGGCCGCGCGCGTTCCTGGAACGAGAAGCAGTGCCGGCAGAACATGTGGACCAAGAAGGGCTACGACCTGGCCTTCCGCTTCTGCTCCTGTCGCTGCGGCCAGGGCCACCTAAAGAAGGACACGGACTGGTACCAGGCGCGGCGCGCGCCTGACGAGCGCAAGAAGAAGCCGTCGGAGCGGAGCCTGGCGCGGGCCGCAGCCGCAGCCGCCGCCGCTGCGGCGGCAGGAGACGGCCTCTGCGAGGATCTCAAGAAGAGCAGGCTGGGGCCGGGCCTGGGGCCGGGCCTGGGCCTGGGGCTGGGGTTGGGGCCTGGGTTGGGGCCTGGGTTGGGGCCTGGGTTGGGGCTAGGGGCGGGGGGCAGGCTAGCCCCGCGAGTGTTTCCTGGCCAAGACCTGCAACAGCGTCGTCACTCGGCAGAGCGCCAGAGCTCCAGCGAGCGTGGGGCCACAGGGGGGGTCCCCTTCGGCCTGCAGATGTCCCCCTGCGGCTCCCCGGGCCAGTCCCCGCCCACCGGCTTCCCTTTCTTCTCCGCCGCCGCCTTCGGGGGTGGAGGGGCCGGGTGCGGCGGGGGGCGGGGCTCCCGCCACCTGGGGGAGTTCCTGAAGTCGGCCGTGCAGATGGATCAGCAGAGGAAGCAGCTACTGAGCGGTGGGGCCGGGATGGGGGGCTCCTCCCTGGGGCGGCCCCACCCCCACCTGGACCCCGGGGCGGTCCTGCCCCTCCACCTGTCGCTCTCCCTGCCGCTGGCCCAGCGGCTGGGCGTGGGCGTCGCCGGGGGTGATGGCGGAGGCCACGCCCACCCGGTGCAGTTCCTGCGCCGGCTGGACCTGACGGAGCTGCTGGCGCACGTCCCGCGCCACAAGCTCAACACGTACCACGTCCGCATGGAGGACGACGCCCAGGCTGGCCAGGGGGAGGAGCTGCGCAGGTAGGGGCACCGCTGGGGAGGGGTAGGGGTGGGTGTGCAATTAAACACATTCTAATTGGGATTTCAATTTCGACACCTAACAATCACAACATTTTAATAGAGTAAAAGGTTATTTTGCACATTACGTTTTGCAGGTAAGCTCTTATTTTGTTCTTTCGCCCTCCCAGGGTGGAAGCGCGGGTATGGGGGAGGGGGGGGGGGGCATTAAGGGACATTTTAAGGTATTTTCAAGTTTGTTTCACTGTTTCATATTGTTTTCTGAGAGCAGGTTCTGCA
The DNA here is from genome assembly GCA_025399855.1 of Forbesichthys papilliferus. Lineage (NCBI taxonomy): Eukaryota > Metazoa > Chordata > Actinopteri > Percopsiformes > Amblyopsidae > Forbesichthys > Forbesichthys papilliferus. The sequence goes on along the minus strand of JAODOY010000017.1, from coordinate 2,457,879 downwards.
ACATGTCTCCAAAGTAAATGAGTCGGTGTGTTAAATAATCCGGATTTTAATGTTGACCAAAATAGTCATGATTATGATTTGATCCATAATCGAGCAGCCCTAGGTAGTGGAGAGGGTAGTGGCAGGCCTGGCTACACACCCCCTACTGTGGAGCTGCTACCGAATGAGGGGTCTGCTCCGGGTTTACATTTTGCATACAATAATTGGATTGTAAACCAATCATATCTCTGCAAAGCTGATCTCCATCTCCGCTAATTCGGTTTGTTGTGGTAGATTTCGTAAAGTATTTTCTGTACATATACAACAAATACCGGTATGTACTGTATATTCTTACATGCTTAAATTAGAAAACGTTAGTGTTAGAGTAGTGTAACGGTCTGCGTGTTGGACTCTCACCCAGAGTCCTGGAGTTGACTTACATTTAAACACCCTTGAGCAAGATACCTATCCCGTCTTGTTAATAGTAGCTGTACTCCTGTAAGTCGCTTTGGATAAAAGCGTCAGCCAAAGTACGTAATTAGTTCTGTGAACTGGAGTGACTTGTCAACACATACTGCAAGATGAGTCTTGTTTTGCAAACGGGATTCATTCAGTGTGGAGACTGTTTATTGAGCTACAGTAAGAAGGCCACAGAGTTCAATATTCATTTAGGATTTTTACCAGGTATGTTTGCTTCAATGGGGAGGTCTACATATTTCACCATAATATTGCACATTATTTCTCTGGGTATAGATAGAGAATATTACATTAATTCCCAATGTGAGACCACAATGTTTCTGGGGAAATTTACTTTTTGTTAAGGCCATTCATGGTAGATATAGTCTCCCCAATCCTGGTTCTGGAGGGCCAGGGTTCCCCAATCCTGATCCTAGATGTCCGCTGCATGTATTAGATGTCTCCCTGCTCCAACACACCTGATTCACATGACTGGGTCCTGATAATGAGCTAATTATTAGAATCAGCTGTGTTGATCAGCAGAAATACATCATTGTCGGAAGTGCCCATGCCCTTATAGGACTTCTAAGTACTTTTCCCTATGGAAACAAACACGCTTTTTTAATATTCTCCCTTACCACTGTCCGTGATTAAACCATATGTTGCAATTGCAAACTTACCGGTTTTGTCAAGGGCACATGTTCCCACTGGATAACACTGGTGCTTTTCAATTACAAGGTTGCTAGGTAATTTAAGCATTTTGCTACATGCAGGCTATTGCTTGCCTTATATCCTAAAGTCACTGTAATCACGCCAGGCTCCAGAAATTAGTCATGTGACCATGTACTAGCGCGTTACGTCATGTGACCATGTGCTAGCATGATGCGTCTGTCCCGCAGGTTTATTCTGTCGGCGCTGAGCGCCAGCCAGCGCAACGTGGTGAACTGCGCCCTGTGCCACCGGACGCTGCCGGTGTTTGAGCACTTTCCTCTGGTGGACGGGACGCTGTTCCTTAGCCCCTCGCGCCACGACGAGATGGAGTACGACGTGCCCTGCCACCTCCAAGGTCAGGGCCGGTCGCGCCCCTCGGTGATTTGTGCTTGCCAGGGTTCTGGTAGGGTTGCTAGGGTTGTGGTGGGGTTGCCAGGGTACTGGTAGGGTTGCTTTGGTTGTGCCATGATTGCTGGGGGTGCAGTGGGGTTGCTAGGGTTGTGGGATGGTTGCTAGGAGTATGGTAGAGTTGCTAATCAGACATGCTTTATTTTTACTGGACATTAGTGATGTGAGGGCTAAACCCACCTGACCCACGGGTTCGCCCGTCGTCTCTTAAAGCCGCTGAATTGCATCAAACCAGATTGGATAAAAACACATTCTTATTTACAAAATCAGCCTGCAGAATAGGTGCAATAGAAGGGACGCTAACATCCAAAAATATTCCATTGAACTGAAAAAATGTCACACCCGAAAAATATAGGTGTTTGGTCAATCCTTGCCATTTTTTTGGACATAGTTCTAATGCCATGTCAACCTTGGAAGTTGGCAAACCTTGAAGGCTGTAATAAACTCAACTTAACACGCCCTCTGGTGGTTTAAATGACCAGGTGCTCACATTGATATGCATGTCTCCCAAGACATGCAGTAGTTTAATAAAAAATTTAAGGAAAGGAATTCAAACTGCACAACACACACACAAATTGAGTGTGATGTCATTCTCAGGATACCACTAATAGCTGCCCGTTGCTACGGTGATGTTTAGAATATCATGTAGAGCAACCTTTTTAAAACATTGTGGTTAATTGAGGAACCTCCTTCTGCTCCTCTACCGCCCTATTAGACGTTAACCCCTGCCACCATAAGAGACACTCATAGGCGTTATTAACCCCTTGCCACCACCCCCAATAACAGACGCTTATGTTTCTTTTATTGAGGAACCTCCCCCTGCTCCTCTCTGCCCTCTATAGGCAGACTGATGCATCTGTACGCCATCTGCGTGGACTGTCTGGAGGGCGTACATAAGATCGTCTGCATCAAGTGCAAGTCTCGCTGGGATGGCAGCTGGCACCAGCTCGGCACCATGTATACCTACGACATACTGGCGGCCTCCCCCTGTTGCCAGGTAGGCATGCCATAGTTGCCACGTTACCTATGAGACCGTCTCTAGTCTCAGCTGCTTCCCTTCATCAGCACCACGTTACCTAGGAGACTGTCTCTAGTCTCAGCTGCTTCCCTTAATCAGCACCACGTTACCTAGGAGACCCTCTCTAGTTTCAGACTCCTTCGTCCATCTGCACCACATTACCTAAGATTAGGGATGGCACAATCCAACTTTTTCAGTCCTGATACAGACGGTATAGACGTTAATAACACAACCTCTACAACAGACGCCCTTAGACGTTAATAACACCACCTCTACAACAGACGCCCTTAGACGTTAATAACACCACCTCTACAACAGACGCCCACAGACGTCATTAACCACCCCACCACCCTGTTCCGCAGGCTCGTCTGAACTGCAAGCACTGTGGCAAGGCGGTGGTGGACGTGCGTGTGGGCATGCAGTACTTCTCAGAATACAGCAATGTGCAGCAGTGTCCACACTGCGGGAACCTGGACTACCACTTTGTCAAGCCATTCTCGTCCTACAAAGTGCTGGAGGCCTATTGACAAATGTTGCACGCGCATGCTAGTTAATGTTTGTTTTTTATTTTTAATAAAATCTAGGACACATTGTATATTTCTCTATGGCCTTATGATGTCACTGCGCACCTTTTGAGGTTCATGTCGATTACTTTCCTTTTATATGTTCAGAGTATTTTATGGTTTTAAAGGTACCCTCCTCGATTACATTTTCATACCCAGAATCACAGTCTGTGTTTTGAAAGATGAGATGTGTAACAATGTGTGCGTGGCTGTATGTGAAAGGGTTTTCTGTAATGCTGGTTTGAACCACTGTGGGCCCAGAACACAAATCGAGGCGCGTACCTTTATAAAAAGGTCCAAGAGCCCATGTGTCCTCTTTGTGAGGCGAATGCCGTTGAGTCTGATGTGCAACTGGCACTTAAAGTCAGGCAAACCCATTTAACTGTGACAAGTGAATGTATCCGAATGCCAAACTTGTTTATTTTTGTTTTCTTACCAAAACATAAAAACAACCCTTGAATAAAGAAGACAAAGACTTATGTGTTGGCTTTATGTTGGTTTCATGAATGAGCCATTCTCCACATCAAAATCACAGTTCGTCACCTGGACAACACATTAATCAGAGCTCTCAATTGTTTGCATTATTTGGGCCATCAGGTTACTACGACGACGTAGAGTCTTTCGTTTCGGTGTGGCCGCACTCGGTCACTGTAGACCCCATTGCTGCTGCTCCATCTTTTCGCTTCTTCTGAGCCAGTTCCTTTGCGGAGGGCGGTCTCAGGATGCACATGGCGGATTGGCCATCTCGTACGACTTTAGGCGGAGACACAAAGCCCACGGTAACCTCCATTTGTTGCACCATCTTCTCCAGGACGGTGTCCTGCAGTTGGGGAGAGGAAACACTTTCATGCAGAGGACGGGATGCAAAATGGCCTTTCTGGGACAGTTAGCTCAGTTCAGTGGTAAACATTCAATTTCAAGGTAAAACTAAATGGGATGAAATGTAAAGTTTCTACATGAACTTGGAGGAATGTTTTGTGTCTAGCTACAGTAGGTTATTATATGCATATCTACATCTTTAAAAAAGGTAGCGTAAGCAATGCTGGAGGAACATAGTTGATATGTGAACTCAACTTCCAAACCAAAACACCTTCATACCTTCAGTGATCCTTCAGAAGCTCCACCCCCCACAGTGTTAGTTTTGCGTATTGCGATCCGCACCACTTTGAATGTGTTCCCATTTACAGAGCCGAGGCTGTGTAGACACACCAGGGGTCTCATTTATAAAGGGTGCGTACGCCACTTTGCACGCAACGGGAGAATGCTTTGCATTTTAAATATTAGACATGTAATTTTAGGCGATGTCATCACCTGGCCCTCCACCACTTGTTCCAAAGTGATTAAAAATAGCCTAAAAGGCAGGGTCAGTCATTCTTGCTAACTTCGAGCTCAAATCAAAACATCATCGCCCTGCGGTCAGTCTGCGTCGAAAGGAGCCAGTTGAGGTGGTACGGGCATCTAGTAAGGATGCCTCCTGGGCGCCTCCCTTGGGAGGTGTT
>JAODOY010000017.1:2416118-2428591 GCA_025399855.1 Forbesichthys papilliferus | reverse complement strand
TGGCCTTATAATGCACTACGCAACATGGCCTTATAATGCAATATGCTACATGGCCTTATAATGCACTACGCAACATGGCCTTATAATGCAATATGCTACATGGCCTTATAATGCACTACGCAACATGACCTTATAATGCACTATGCAACATGGCCTTATAATGCACTATGCAACATTGTCTTATAACGCACTATGCAACATGGTCTAATATTCTTGGCCAATATGATATCATCTGGTATAACCATTAGTTATAATACATTAAATCAACAGCTAAAAATGCATTATAAACATTAAATACAATCAGAGAGTATAACAGTATAACAGAGTATAACAATTATTATAATGCCTAATAATTGCCTTATAACATGTTATGAATGTATGGCAAGAGTGTTAGAAGGGTGACCTTCATAGAAAGTATTACCATAGGTAGCCTACAGTATCCAGATAGATTAGATAGTAACTATATTAGATACAGTAGATAGATAGATAGATAGATAGATAGATGATAGATAGATATGAAGGCACATGTTGACATTTTACAATTTGTCAGGTTTTCATTGTCGCTTGTTGTAAATATAGATAGTTAATATTGGGGTAAATTTACCTCATTACTGGGACTAATGTTCTACTATCCCATGTTTACATTAGAGCCTTGGTGGTTGCTATGGGGATGGAGTGCCCCTCTTAACTGGTGCACTCAGAAATAATGCATTGTTGAACAGTGCCTGAGGCTACACACACACACAGTCTAATCCTTACCATCTGCTATAGCGTTTCTGTGGATGTGGATGCTTAAAGGAATAAATGTGTGTGTGTGTGTGTGTGCAAAATAATGTTCTTATCAGTGTATCACCTTGTGTATCCATTCATTATCAAAAAATAAGGTGGACTCTACTCTTTTCGATTCTAGTAGCGTGTGTATGTGTGTGTGTGCGTGTTTGTGTGTGTGTGTGTGTGTGGGGGGGGGGGGGCGACGTTAAGTTGTGGTCTGGCTGAACTGTCTGGGAGCTGGGAGGTATTACTGCACTACTACTGCTCCCTCTAGTGGTCACTGTCATTTAGTGCATAGACACACACCCACAGGCCACACCATGTATACATACATCATTTGAGGACACTTGGAAAAAGCAATGAATAGAAAAATAAAGAAAATGATTGATTATTAATATTAATTCTATTCATGATAATTTACTCCACTATAAAGTTTAATCTGTAAATTAGGGTGAGTATATTTAGGTTTTTAAACAAGAAGCCACTGGGGGCAGGATAGCAGCGGGGATGACAGGTACCCTTTATGGAAGGTTGATGCTGTGGGGTTGAAATAGTTGACATGCTTCCGCAACCATGCAAATATTTTATTCAACTTTAAAGCAGAGGTTGTTTGGCCAAAGGACCAATTGGCTGATAGAAACACGGCGCACAGACCCCATATCACATATTATATAAAATATTTAGTTGCCAGGCCAACAATAATGTGTAGGGCAGCTTATGTATGAACGTTGGCCACTAATTAAGCCATTAAAATAATTTACAGATTTATATATTTATAGCACAGATTGTATTTATGTTAATGTATATTTTCTGACATTTACATTTTTGAAAGAAAATAAGTTTGGGATCAAATAATTTGGAGTACCCCCTAGGGGTCCGGGACCCCCTGTTGAAGACCTCTGCTTTAAAGTAAGTGAATACACTTGTCAAATTCAGCAAATATCTAGTCACCCTCCGTTCGGTGTCTGTTCTGCAATATTAACGTTTTAATACTGTGGTGCAGACCGCTCCACGCAACAATTTTAGCCTTGACAATATATTTCAGTGTGTGGAGCAGAGCTTCTGAGGGGACACCCTCTGGCATTGAAGGGATATTTGTTTTTGTCCTTATAAAGTTCAAATCAACAACCCTGCTCCAGATTGACTGACTCCACCTTTAGAAACATAGCCTAGTCTTTAACAAGACAAATGGCATACATACATAGCATGACCCAAAGTTCAATGCAAAGATTAAAGCAAAAGTAAAATGCTGGACATTTTTGGAAATCCAGGCCGGACACAAGGCCCAAAAAAGAGGGCATGTCCGGGAAAATTAGGACATATGATCAGCCTATAAATGTAACTCTTGAATAGGTTAACTGAATTCAAAACTGTTATGTTGCAAGGCTGATGAACCCATGCACGGACATGAAAGAAAGCAGAAAGAAGGTGAGGTGAGGGTTCAAGGGTTTTAATGAGGCAGGCAGAGGCATATCCAGGGACAGGCAAAAGGTTGGTCGAATGGCAAGCAAGCAGCATGTCCACAAGACTTAGGAAGAATCCAGTGACAGGCAAAACATAGAGTATCAGGCAGATATATACATATTACAGAGAGATAACACACTTGACGAACCAGCACAGAACAAAGGAAAACACACAAATACACAAAGGCTGATTACAGGTGGAGACACCTGGGAAGAACACACAGGTGAGAAAAATTAAGAAACCAGGGAATGAAACAAGCCCTGTGTTCAGGATGGTGGAACGTTTTCTACTACTGTAGCATAGCAAACAATCGAACGCGAACACCAGTGGACTGAACAGCCGGTTACAAAACAGGAAGTTGGGCTGTACATATGGCTGTGGGTAGGACAAGAACAAAGCAAACAATTGTGTTTTACCCCAGGATATTGCTGTTTCAGCGGTACAAATGACATAGAGGAAGATGATGACATAGAATTACCTCTACTACATGTCTACAATGGTTGTCTACATCATTTTCCTATTTTAAATGTTATGCATTTCTTATCAGAATGAGATATCATACATTTCAGATTAAATAATATGGTATGAAAGCGACATATGGTACTGGTACTAAATAGTGATTTTGCCTAAAGACCTACTCACAAATAGGCTGTTGATAAAACACCAACAGGTTCCAAATATGCCAGTGAACTTCTTGAGCAAAATTCCATGCACATTTAAATGTTTTAATTAAAGCATAAAACTTTCTTGAACTACTTTCAAAGACAACTGCTTTTTGAATGTTTTCCAGGAAACTTGTCCTTCAGTACAAAAGTAAATTGAACATTTTAAACATTCAGTCCACTGAATGCCCCCAAGGGCAGGCTCTCTGACAACAGAGGTGCAGAGACAGGAACCAAACCAAAGGGCAGATAAACATACAAAACAGACCAATGAGACGTGGACGTAACAAAAATAGGGTTTTCCCAAAGTTTAACTTGGGCCGATAAACCAGTGAGTGGATACATACCCCGATATCTGCTTGTTCAGAGTACAGACAGGTTCTTTGGGGAAGCAGGCATGTCCATCCTAAGGCATTGTACCTGCAATAATTACCTAGCTCTGGAAATAAGTTCATAAGGGACTTAGTGCCTGGTTACAAAGCTGCCCATATAATAGGCAGGCTCCAAGAAAGCAAGCTAAGGCCATTAGTGACTGTCCTGCTCAAAGTTTTTAAACCTGGCCTGTGGTTGAATATGGAAAGTATATATAAAAAACCCAGAGCGCTATATAGGTTAGCATTAGGGCAAATGCAATTAAAGCTATGAAATGCTGCTGAAGTCTTTTACAACAACAAAAGATTTAACTGCAGCAGACAAAAAAATCAAAAGTTTATGAGTGTTATTTATGGAAGCTGAAATCAAAATGGATTACACTGCCGGAAAAAGACTTTCAGGGAAAAAAATCTTCACAACATAAGTATCTTAATTTGGATATTTCATCCACAAGACTTGCACAGATCTATTATTTATGCATTCATCCATATTAGGTATTATAGTCTTTGTTTTGCAGTCTTTCACAATCAACAAAAGATTTTTTTTTTCCTTTTGTGTGCTATATTTTCTCCTAACATTAAGATGCACCTCGATTAAATTTGAATGTGAATGTAAATTTTAGAGGCTATGTAAGGTGGGATAGTCAGGCTGTGGTTTAGAAAGTAGAGAGAGAGATAGCAAATTACTGTAAGGTTGGCAAAGAGTGTGTCTGTATGTGTGTCTGTGTGTTTGTGTGTGTGTATTCGGGGAGGGTGTTGTCAGTTGCCATGGAGGTCCCTAGAGTTGCCCTCAGGCGTCTGCACTTCACAATTAATCGAGGATCTCTCTGGGGAACACCCAGGCTTTTCCAAAACACCTACAGACGCATGAGCATACACACACACCCCCATATACACACACGCATCCATGCACACAAACTCCAATAAAGCTGAACCTCACCTCAAAATGAGAATTGACTCATTCCTTGCCTCTTGCATGTGCTTGCAAGCTATGAAGCACTTCTTTAATGAAACATTTTCAACATAATATATACAGTATGCTATAATACTCAATATTTCAATAAAATAATTTCACAATCTCGTAAATGCTCTTTTCCGACTACAGTTCGAGAACCACTGTGTTATAATATCTGAGCTCCAAAGGTGTCCAGATTGTACCTTTCAACTCCGAACCTGGGCTGCGTTTGCTGTTTCCACCAGGTATGCAACTAGAGTTATCCTCTCTTCAAGATTTAACAAAGAGGGGGATAAAGAACGATGGAACAAAGATGAGAGGAGGGGCTGAAATGAGAAAAAGGCTTTTTCCTTACAACTCAGGGTTGATTATATTTGTGCTCTGATCTGTCCTGTTTGGTTTCCTTCCACATCAAGCTTCCAGCATGGCTTAATGTGTGCGAGTGTAGACATATGTCTGTCTGTGTTTGTGCTTACAAAAGTGACTGTGCGAAAGAATATACTTAAGAGAATGTGTGTTTGAATCAGACTTGGCAAGACTGTATCATGCGATACTAACATTAAAAGATGTTGGATGACGAGATAAACTGGAATTTACCAATACATTTACTTGATCTTGACCTTCAACAACACTCCACAACTAACCTACCACATAGTATAGATAGGATGCAGATAGGATCTACAACCTTAAAAATACATACCGGTAGTGCATTTAAGACTCTGCCTATTAATTGTAGGTATGTTTTAAAAGAAACAAAGTAGCCTTCAAAACCATAGACGTATAAATACTTCCAAAGGGAGAAGGAGCAGTCTATTGGTATGTTTACCCTTACTCCAGTATGTGTGAGATTAATAGGTACTGCAGACTCACAGCAACTTGACCATGAGTGCATCTTTAGTGTAGAACTACACCGTGGCGATGTAACCATACTAGCCCATTCGCCTGTTCTGTAATGCCTCTGTGTGGTCTGTTGTCGTTGTGACGTGCTCTGTTCTGTTTCTAAGCGCATGGAAAGACAGGGAGCTCCCAGAACAGAGCCATAGCTCCAAAAATAAACAATGAATGCTGATAAAAATACTACTTTGACTAATTGGTCTTGACCAAAAACGACAATCCGTTTCCGGCAGGGGATACAATTTCGGTATGACCCGCGAGTGTGTCTTTATCAATGAACAATGTTTAGGTTAAGTAAATCAACACAACATTATTTAAGCAGCCTATTTCTAATCCGTTTACAGTTTCTGAACAATAGCTTATATTAATCTAATGTAGTTACTGATGTGCACATCACTCTTGATAATATGCCTGTCCTGCAGACTCAACGTGTTTATGCTATGGTAGCCTGTAGTTACTGTATCAAAAAATGGATTTACAGATTTAGTCATCTGCAAATGTTGAACATTACATTTTAATTTACGGTTTGTGTATTGGCGATCAACATGCAGTTCCTTGCCTTGTATTCTACGTAGCTGGATATATATATCCTATATAATATATATATATATATATCCTCATTGGGGCATTAACAAATAAACAAATAAACTGTGCAGTAATTATGCAACATATGCACTGTTTCCTCTTTGAATTAATTTGCCTGTTTCCTCTCTCCTTTTTTTATCCAATACAGACCAGGAAGCTAACAGTCCACTTTGAAAGGCTTACTACTTCTCCGTGTCACATCGACATTGCTAATTCCAAAAACAACAAAAAATACTTGGTTTAAATGGAATGGGTCCTTTAACAAGACAAATAGTCAGTTTTTTACAGTTTAGACATACTGTAGTGTGGTAGGTTTACAGTTCAGTTTACAGTTGATACAATCAATGTAAAAGTCAAGACATTAAGTCTATGGTTATGGTTTACTGACATGGGCACTGTGATTGGACATTAAGACATGTCCTATGAGCTTGGATTGGGAGCTATCATGATTAACCTAGACTCTGCTGTCACTATTGGCATATTCATCAGACGTCTTATTAATATTAATGAGCTGGCTGCGGGCACAGTGGGTGCTCAGTGGCTGCAGGGCATTGTGGGAAATTAGCCGCATTGCTAATTGTGATCTGCTGCCCCTTGAGTCTGTCAGTCAAATAAGGCAGTATGAGACTTTAGGGGTACCTGTAGCTCCGAATATGTATGCATGTAGATGAAGAGATGGAGGGAGAGAGAGAGGTGTAACAGAAAGCAAGAGCAAGGCCTGTGGAGATCTGTGTGCATTCTAGGCCTTAAGACCACTCTGTTGCCATGGTAACCTTTACCACATCAGAACGGGCAAGGCTATCTCACACTGGAGACACTGGATCTCACAGTTTGATAGTGAGAGAGATGGATCGTGTAAAGCAGACAATATTGTGTACAGCAGCCATAAATTTATGTTTTGAGTTTGTCACACCACAGATAAAGATGATAAAAAAATGATGTTTCATGATTGTGAATAAATATCTAGCGTTCTCTATTCTCAGATGCTGGAGGTGTGTCATCAGACAAGGACAACACAGAGTCTGCATCAGAAAGCGTTTTAAGCGTTTTAACCACGTCCAATCACATCATACAACCTCAATTTACCGGTGTTGTGCCAAAAAAGTTACCGTTGGCCTAAAATTGCCAATTGCAAAAGTGCATTTAATCAGTTGTTGTTTCCAATTTAAAGAGATGTATACTGGTAAAAAAAATACTAGATTGGTGATAATCTAGGGCTGTGTGAGCTCTCCTAGATGGCAATAAGTTTTCGGCAGACCTCTTTTCAGCAGTTCACTTTTTGGCATGAGACTTGCATGGCTGTACTTCTTCCACATTGCTAATGTTGTAGTTTCTGTATGACTTGCTGCTGGATTGGATGGATGGATATATGTTTTATACTTTATTTTAGAAAGAGGATTGGATTACAGAAAGAGAATTGCATTATATGGATGTTGATTTGAACACAACAATACTTGGATTTGACAGCCTTTCTGAGAGTTGTGTGCAGTCAGGCCCTTGTGACCAAAATTACAAGAATGTTATTTTTAATTTCTGAAACATGTGTCCCTTTATATAGGACAAAAACATATTGATTATAGTTTCACAAATTCACCAAAAAAGTTTAACATCACACAATATATTATGCCGCAGCTCGTCTGGTATTCAACCAGCCCAAGTTCTCAAACGTAACCCCCCTCTTTCGAGAACTTCACTGGCTCCCCATTGTCGTTTGCATCCAATTCAAGACACTTGTGTTGGCCTACAAGGCTGTAAAGAGAACTGCCTCGAGCTACCTCCAAGCAGTGGTCCAGTTCCAGGACCCAACAAGAGCATTTCATTCTAGCACCTCGGCTGGCCGGCTGGCATCGCCATCACTACGAGGTCTCAAGACTCGCTCATCAAAGTCTAGACAGTTTTCTGTCCTGGCAGCACAATGGTACCTCAACTAGTGACCTCTCCACGTCTTAATACTTACTCCTATCGAATGCTTTTATCTTCTCTCTGCTCTTATTTAATGTCCTTCGGATATCCTTATCTTCTCTCCTTTCTGCTCTTATGTACTAAACACCCTATTGTTTAAGCTATTGACTATATTGTTGACTTAATTATATTTACATGGTGGAGTAATGATGACATAATGTGCTATAATTATTCTAATAGAATATTATTATCTTAAAATTTCTGGTGTATGACCTGTCCAAATATTGATACCTTTACTACATGTAAGCCACTTTGGATAAAAGCTTCTGCCAAATGCTGTAAATGTAGGCATATCTAAGTCTGTATTCTTGCTACTTTTTCAGTCAGAGGAAATGTGCAGTCTTTGTTAGCCAATCAAAACAATTTATTTAAAAACGTAGCTGTACTCTCCTCCAACAACCCGACTTCTCCTGAAAATATGATCGGGTACAGTCACACATACGCAAAATTGACGGTAGCCAATATTCGCCTCCCGTTCACTTCCATTCTATGTTAGCGAAGGGGCAAAAAAAAACAATGGCTTCCTGTGGCATAGCAAAAATTACATCTTCACAACACAGATGAACTTTGAAGGAGCTGTGATTTGATTAATTAATTAATAATGATAAATGGACTGCATTTATATAGCTTTTTTCTAACCTTCTGGCCACTCAAAGCACTTTACAGTATTTTGCCACACACACACACACACACACACACACACACAAACCACTGGGAGCAGTTAGGAGTTAAGCATCTTGCTCAAGGATGCTTACAGGTAGGTAAACACCAGGGTTTGAACCCTAGACCATCCTGACCTAGTCCAATAATCATAGTTTATTGCCTTTGCCTAATGCGTTTAGTATTCAAATGCAATACTGATCGAATATTGTGAATTTTCATCTGTGTTCCTGTATTCTACAAGTGTTAAAGCCTCCCAGACTACACTCAAATTGTAATCGAACCTTCAAAGCAGTATTAAATAACATTTATTACATTAATATTTACGGCATTTGGCACACATTTTTATCCAAAGCGACTTACATGTAGTACATTTGTCAAATAGTTGGATAGGTCATAGACCAGCAATTGTAAGAAACCAATATTATATCAGAATAGTTACAGCATCTTGTCATCATGACACCACCATGTCAATATATCATTCAATATATCATTCAATCATCATCAAAGTTCCTAATTGCCTAAATAATAAATCAAAAACAAATAGATAAAGGAATGACAAATAAACTTTAGTTAGGCTCAAGTGCTAGGAGGTGGCAAGGTCTTTGGTCGAGGTATTAAGGTGAATTTTGATGAGGTGTGTCTTGAGTCTCTTGCAGAAGTTTGGATGTTTCGGCAGTCCTGACGGTTGCTGGAAGCTCGTTCCACCATTGTGGAGCCTGGACAGAAAACATTCAACACTTCGATGAGCGATCTTGACACCTGGCCAGCTGAGGTTGTAGAACGAAGAGCTCTTGTGGAGACTTGGAACCAGCCCATTGCTTGGAGGAAGCTCGGCCAGCACCAGTGTCTTGAATTAGATGCGGGCTGCAATGGGGAGCCAATTAAGTTCTCAAAAGAAGGGGCTTACATGGGAGAACTTAGGTTGGTTAAATACCAAGCAGGTTGCAACACTTTGAACACACTGTATGGGTCTGGGAAAGCACACTGGTAATTTGGTTAACAGAGAGTTGCAGTAGTCCAGACGGGAAATCACTTGAGTTTTGGACTAGGGGTGTCAAAATATCTTTTATAATATAATTATATAATAATATGATATTCTTATATGTATATGTGCTTTGTGAACCTGGAGAAGGCGTATGACCCTTACTGTGGGAGGTGCTGCGGGAGTATGGGGTGAGGGCGTCCCTTTTAAGGGCAATTCAATCCCTGTATGTCCAAAGCGAGAGCTGTGTACGGATTAAATCGGACTCTTTTCAGGTGGGGATTAGTCTCCGCCAGGGCTGCGCTTTATCACCAATCCTGTTTGTGATATTCATGGACAGGATATCAAGGCGTAGTCGTGGTGGGGAGGGGTTGCGGTTCGGTAGCCTGGGGATCTCATCGCTGCTTTTTGCAAATGATGTGGTCCTGATGGCATCATCGGTCCGTGACCTCCAGCACTCACTGGATCAGTTCGCAGTGGCTGGGATGAGGATTAGCACCGCTAAATCTGAGGACATGGTTCTCAGCCGGAAACAGATGGAGTGCCTACTCCAGATAGGGAATGAGTCCTTACCCAAGTAAAGGAGTTAAAGTACCTCGGGGTCTTGTTCACGAGTGAGGGGACTATGGATCGGGAGATTGGCTGGAAAATCTTTCTCTTGATCTACCGGGAAATATTTGTTCCTTTCCTCACCTATGGTCATGAAGGGTGGTCATGACCGAAAGAACAAGATCACGAGTACAAGCAACCGAAATGGGTTTTCTCAGGAGGGTAGCTGGCTTCTCCCTTAGAGATAGGGTGAGAAGCTCAGCAGGAACTCTGAGTAAAACCGCTACTCCTTTGCGTTGAAAGAAGCCAGTTGAGGTGGTACGGGCATCTGGTAAGGATTCCCCATGGAAGCCTCCCTTGGGAGGTGTTCCAGGCACATCCAGCTGGAAGGAGGCCTCGAGGAAAACCCAGGACAAGGTGGAGAGATTATATCTCCACACTGGCCTGGGAAATCTTCGGGATTCCCCAGTCAGAGCTTGATGATGTGGCTCGGGAATGGGAGGTTTGAAATTCCCTGCTGGAGCTGCTGCCCCTGCGACGCGGTTCCGAATAAAGATGAATGGATAATTTTATAATTATATAAATATATTTTATACTACTACTACTACTACTACTACTACTAATGATAATAATAATAATAATAATATAATTCACACTAACTATATTATTGCAATATCTTTATAAAAACTAATAATGCTATCAGTTAAATTTATCTTGAACTTTGTTTATTTTGTGTTTTGTTGTGTGAGGTACCAAAGCTTTTCAATTTGATATGTAGTAGTAGTACCATGTCCAAAAGATTGCGTGGTGTGTGAAAGCCTTGCTGGGATTTCAGTTGTGTGACTCAGTATATAGGCTAGTGATGCAATGTTTGTTGTTTTACATGGAAAAGTAATCTGAAGGCTAAACTAAATTTGCAATTTGCAAGTTAAATGGTAAGTTAACCATATGAGTTGCTTGCTTTTCATAACAGTCGCTTTGGGATTGGAATACTGAAAAATGGGTTGATGTTAGTCTAAATGTTGATGGTGAAGTTTGGCAATGGGGCTGCACTGCACATGTGCTTGCTAGCTCAGGGCAGGCTATGCTTGTTATCAACGAATGAGTAGCTTCTCTAGTGTGCTCAATACACCAACATGTCACAGTGGAGCTAGCCTTGTCTTTCAGAAATGGTAGATAAAAAAACACCTCAGTGTTTTAATGTAACAACCGGAGCTGCGCTGACGGCCGGTGTGCCCTTCCTGTTCTTAACTCATAGGTGTGAGCGCTCTGGTCGACGCCCATCTGTTACCCTAGCACACGAACGAAGGCTTGTTTGCTGTTTTCATTGTTTGTGTGCTATATTTAAAGTAGCGGGTCTGTCAGGCTTAACTGGAGATGCTGGATTATTATCATTAGTATTATGTATTTTCAGCACAATATCAATATTTCATTTTTTATTATCACAGTTCTCATCAATACCGGTCGCTTCTCTTGTGAGTATTACGATCATGGCTCAAGGATTACAACAAACAATGAATATTCCAATTTAATTTATTTTACTAGACTAATCAGTATACCAACATAGTTCATGTGTCAGAGTGAACAGGCGTGCTACAAGCTGATAGCCATGACTCTACCTCCGGAAAGCTGAGACAGGATCTTCTTATATACCAGTCACACAGGTGTTTCCGCTTTCACTGACGAGCCTTAGAGCCTGTAACTGAAAGAAAAGGGCAGAGTCGTCACATGAGAAACAACCTTATTCTTCTGATATTGTAGAATGAGAATCTGCAGGTACAAGCTGTTTCAGCAATGTTTGCTGCGCATGATAGTTAGTTGTCCATGATGACTCCAAGACTCTTTGCAGTAGAAGAGAAAACTGTAGTGTTCTCAAGGGTGATAGACAGTTCCACTTGACGACTATCTTTTGCCAGGAGGTAGAGTAGCTCGGTTTTGTCGAGGTTGAGTTTGAGGTGAAGAGTAAGACATCCAGGCACTTATATCAGCGAGACAATCAGAGATCCCAGTTGAGATCTGTGTGTCAGATGGAGGAAAGAAGAGATAAAGTCGGGTGTCATCAATCAGAATAGCAATAATAGGAAAATCCCTGAGTTGAAATGACAGGGCTGAGGGCTCTAGTATACAATAGGAATAGTATGGGTCTCAGCACAGATCCTTGTGAGACCCCTGTATTGAGTGGGCAGAGTTTGAACACACATCCATCCCAGAGGACTTGATAGGAATATATAATAGATATAACAGATAACAGTAAATAATATATATATTTATTTACCTGTGGTGTTACACCTCCTCCCTTGTTCATACCATATTTAAGGAAGGAACCTTCCGTTGTAAACAATCAACAATGTTTTTCTGAAATGTGAAGCCACATTTATTCCTTGATGAGCACATTTTATATATTAAAGCCTGTTTACTGAGTTACTGCCATCTACTGCTGACTGGTCTTCGTGTATGCCTTTGTTAAAAATGATCACAGACTTTGACCCTACCTCACCTTGGGTGGAATGGAGGTTATTAGGTTATAGAGTAGCTCTGGTTTTGAGCCACATATTAGAAATATCACTAAGACTGCTTTTTATCATCTCAAGAACATTGCTAGAGTACGACCCTTT
>JAODOY010000017.1:2390267-2407577 GCA_025399855.1 Forbesichthys papilliferus | reverse complement strand
GAAGACCCAGGACTAGGTGGAGAGATTATATCTCCACACTGGCCTGGGAACGCCTCGGGATCCCCCAGTCAGAACTTGATGATGTTGCTCGGGAAAGGGAAGTTTGGGTTCCCTTACTGGAGCTGCTGCCCCCGCGACCCGACTCCGGATAAGCGGAAAAAGATGGATGGATGGATGGAATTTATTTTATAATTGAACTAGGTCTGTCAAGATAATTACTACATCGACTATCGTGCGGTAATATGTACACAACCTTGATCATTTTTCTGACTGCGATATAATTGTATTTACACAAGTGTTGCTGACATAGTGCTGCGCTGCCCTGCTCTTGTGCTCTAGTCTGACTGCTCGCAAGCAGCGCCACAAACAAGTGACGGCTCCTGCTCAGGACATTAGGGAGGGAAATTGTTTTGTTGACCTATTCAATAGCCTAGATAAATGAAAAGGTATCTAAGTAAATCATTCTAGAGAAAGCTTGTTGATCAAAACAAAATAACCTCTTGCTTCAATCAGAAGCTCGGCCCACCAGACACTGAAAACACATAGCAAAAGATAGGATATTGTTGTGTTATGCTATCTGCACAACTTTGCTAGTGTTACTATTGTGGGGCCTTAACCAGATATGCAGCCTCCACACCACTAGGGGCAGTATATCAGGGACGATACTACCCCTCCCAACTGCTCCAGGTGTGGAGACTCCCCAGCTGCAACCAATGTGCTAAATGAGCAGGTTAAAGACAGGAAAAAAAGACAAGGAAAGGGACAGAGGGTGAAGCGCAGCAAGGAGGAAAGAGGTGAAAAGAAAAGAGAAAAGAAGAGACAAGACAAGAAAAGCCAGAACAAGACACCTACCAGAAGACCACGGAGAGAGAGGAGCAACAGCACCTATAGTGTGGTATATCCTCCACTAAACTTGTTTTCTGTCCCAGGAAGCCGAGTGAACCCAAACCCGGAGGACCGAGCGCGAGGAGCCAACCACCCACCCACACCACTCTACTTCCGCAATAAAGCAAGGCTGTACCCCCACCCAAAGTGTGCCGCCTGTATTTCCCGCCGCCTGTATTTCCCGGTTTCCACCCATCTCCGCCACGAAGAAGGGGGGTGGGAAGTTACACTATATACAGAGGCAGGGCTGTGTATAGGCTACAAAGCAGTAGTGGACTGGCCATAGGGAGCACCGGCACAATTCCCAGTGGGCCGGCCAACCTTTGGGCCAATGGGCTGCCTGCCTTGCACATTTCTTTAATTAATACAAAAGTTGGCTGAAGGTTAATCGGCAGGGGCCAACACCCCCTTTCCCCGAGGCCTAATGGTCTATTCCAAATGAATGTCGACACATAGCCCCCGCGCCTCTGCCTTGCTCACACACACACACACACACACACACACACACACACACACACACACACACACACACACACACACACACACACACACACCCCGAAAACCACTCTCTAAATAAAACTAGTGGGCTAAAAGGTTAAGGGACAAGAGTAGGCTAACATCAAAGTGCTAGACCGGCAAATCAAACCAACATTTAAGACACAATGTTGATTTTATGCTAATCCACTTATGAGCAAAACTGTAAATAAAATAAAAAATGTCACCAGACATCCTGGAATTAAAGCGATCCAGTCAAATGGACCAGATGAGATCGGCAAGAGGAAGATGCCGGTCAAAAGAGTAGACAGAGAGGAGAGCGAAACAAAAGATGCAGATATAGTACCTAATGAGTTAGCATATCAGAATTAATTAGTGAAAAGCTATTGGTCAGTTAGTGTACAGACGTAAAGGCATGCACTAATAGCTTATTTTGTCAATATTTAAAAATGACAATAGCTTACATAGGTAGTTGCCTACTCCTGCGTTATTGTATTATAGGCTATATTATTTTCAAAAGGTTTCTATAAGGCTATACTAATATACAGCTTTATTAACCAATTAAAGTTTTTTTTTGTTAACATATAGGTCTATTTTAGGCTATGTCCAAAAATAAAACATTAATTAGCCATTGTTTGCAAATAGTATATGTAAAATCAATCAAATCCTTTCCGTCAAAATTTGTTTTTGATTTGACTAAACTTTTTAGCTAACAAATAGCTTGCAATAGCTGAATAAACTTTGATTTATATATTTAAAATAAAAATAAAAATTTAAATAAAAAAAAATATATATACACACACACACACACAGTATACTTTTAATAATTATATATATTTCATGAATATCCAGGTTCATGCCAGGTCCAGTCAGTGGCATTGATGTTGATGACAGGCCAGTGTCTTTAGAATGTGTACTCCCATGGCTTAAAACCAACAACCGCAGCAGTCATACAGTTCTGTCAGCAAGTAAGCGACTAAACAAGCAGAGATGTCTGCTTTACAATTTAATTAATCAAATGTCTTAAAAAATAATGGACTACAAAACACACTTTAAATTGATAATACAATTGAATTCATTCATATTAGTCTGCAGATTCAGTTGTCATAATATTTTAGGTGCAGCACAATGCTCTTGGCCAATTTCTCTTACAGTAAGCTACGGTAGTAGGCTACCTAATCTCTACAGCCACCTTGGTTCAAGTGAGCAAAACATTGACGTTTGGCTTGTTTAGATATTGTTAAAAATGGTTATGGGAAAACACATTTGCATATACACTAGACAATCCTACCAATTCATATTATTATTATGATATTACTTACTTCGCAAGTCATGCAGACAATACGGATGAGACACAATCCATAATGTGCGGCAACAAACCATTATAGTTAATGTTGCGTTGACATCGCACGTCACTGACAGATACCTACCAACATTTTGTATTACGTAAACACGTTAGTGCAAGCACCCCCGGAAGCCATAGAGAATGCATTGAAGAGCCTGCATTTTTGGAAAAAAGATGTTAACGTGAATGTATATGAGAGTGGTCAGGGTGATTTTCAGCCATATTGAAATCACCCAAAAAGGGGCTGGAGGCTATACGTACTACACGGAACATTGGACACTGATTGGATTAAGATATTTGGAGGCAGGACATTCAGCTACACTAGTAAAGTTTTAAATTCCTTCCTCTCTTTTGCTCCCTTTGGCGATGCGTCGCCCAATCGTCCTATGGAACAAACAGTCCCTGCCACACACTCACTCACACACACACACACACACACACACACACACACAGCCGAGCGCGACATCTGATAATTTCTGTAACAATTAATTTGCCATCTTTAGTAGTTATATAGTTATGTAGTTAATAGTTATCGTGACAGGCCTACATTTAAAAAATATTTAAGTTACACTGTAAGAGCAATTAATGTTTTAAAAATATCCAATTTAGTTTTGTTAAGTAAAAAGTGTGCCTAGTGTGTATGTGGGTTAATGGTAAAGTAACTAGTTGTGGTTCCACTGTATTGTTTGGTTAAAGCAATTGTTCCGTAAATGTGTGTGGTGTTCTGCATATGGTCAGTGCAATGAGAGGAGTCACGTCAGACATATAGTTCTCCATCTGTTGAGGGAGAGAGAAAAAGAGATAGATGTAATAAGTAGGCATAGCAAAACCACGTGGCAGATTTCAACCCAAGGAGTCAACTTTAGTAAATAGGCTGAACTAATGAGGACATTGAACACACGCACGCAGTCGCGCTCGCGCACACACACACACGCACGCATATGCACTCACACACAACACAATAGTGAGTGAGCGTTTTGGGAGGCCCTGGCCGGGCCCGGGGCCAAAGCAGCCCAGATACCTGATGGGAGCAGGGACATCAAAGCTCTAGGATTAGAGAGGCAGAGAGGAGAGAGCGCCGTGGGGGGGAAACGCTAACTTGTTATCCGCTTTCCAGCTAATCCTGTTATCTACAGAATATAGCTGTGTTTAACCCCCCTCCACCTCCCTCTCTGACAACACACACGTTTTAGTCCATTGAGGTTCAACTTCAAGAGCGCCCCCTGGCTTCAGGCAGAACAACTTTCTGTAGTTGTAGTTTATACTAGTTGAGACTTTGTCATATCTGGTAGTCCAAACAATGCAGAACATCTGACACTCAACTTTTAAAAACAACCTCTTTCTAAGATCACTGAACCCTTTCTTGGATCTAGAGATTAGCCTTCGTAAGAGATCATTTGTCTGGTACCGGGTCAGTTAAGGTAATACCTTCCCATACCCATAAATGTAATAATTTACCAGTAACCAGATCAACAGTTGTTTTTCATTAAATGTATCTATATGATTGCAAAGGGCAGGATTGTGTCAACAGGACAATGTCATCTCTATGTTCTGTGTGCTGATTGGTAAAACAAAATGTAAGTTAATATTACTGTTAGTATTTAGTTATCATTGTATTGATTTTAATTATACAGTATATATACCCATAGGAAGAAAGAAACCATAACCTAAAATTAGAAAGAACGTAGTAGTGGACAGAAAAGATAAATAATGGCCTTGTAGATACTGTAGGCCTACTGTGTTTTGTCCACAGAAGAAGTAAAATAATAAAGCACACTGATACATGAAGATGAAGCGAAATTGTCATTAGGCTAATCAGCACTATATTAATTGGGAGTGATGGACCCTCCTATTTACTAATTCTAACCCTAAACTCTTGGCCCGTATCTGTCAGCAAATGGAGGAGAGGGTAAGAAAGTGGAGGGAAAGAGTGTAAAATGAGAGCAAGGTAAAAAAGAGGAGGAGAGAGATGAGGCCCTAATTAGGAATGCTGGGATTTATGCAAATGAGACAGAGCTGATATGGTAAAAGGGCCTGCAGGGCCGTACACAGGCTCTGTGTATGTGTGTGGCTAACAGGCTGACAGCTGGCTCTAAGGAAGGTCAGAGCCAATCAGACTGTTACACTAATGCACACTGCCCTCTAGCCATCTCTCTCTCTCTCTCTCTCTCTCTCTCTGACAATATCACGATGTGTTTTGACATGGCACACACCACACACATTCATACCCCTACACAGCATAAATGCAAAATACTTTTTTTTTTTTTTAAACCTGGCCCCTTTCATCACTCTCTCACACACACACACACACGTGCACGCACACACACACACAATCTAGCTGTAGAACATGGCCATTTAAACAATTGTGATGTGTAATCCAGTTAACAGTGTATCACAGAAATAAATCACAGAAATACTTATGTCTCATCTTCTCATGCTTTGAAGCACACACACACACACACACGTTACCATAACGGTGTTCTGTGAGAAATGACTTCACCTGCTCAGAAAATAGGGGTCCAAGATATCACATAGGAAGCCCCAGGTAAGACTCCCTTTCTCTGGTTTACTCAGACACAAAAACTAAAACTCTCATGCACACACTCACATTTTCACATGCTCACACACACATTCATCCATACACACAAATAAATATACACCTCTATTTTAGTGTGATTTTAGTGATACAATGTATGCCTATGGTTGGTTAGGTGGCTTATGAACTTTACTATGGACTATGTAACTATGGAGATTGGCTCACCTGCTAAGAGGGCCTGACAGCACACATTTTATTCAAAATTTTAAAAATTACTAATATTGTCAATAAAATATTCACAGGGTTATAAGTAATTGAACTTTATCATCACATTTTATTATTTTTCCAACACTGGCAAACATTCAAATATATAAACGTATTATATGATACATAATTCAATATAAAGCATTTTGTACTATACATCTTCTACATCAGTAAAATGTATGTAATGTATTTAGCTTTTTTTACATTGATTAAAAACATTGTGTCAAAGACATTGCATGTCTCTGAGCCAACCAGCTCTCAGGAGCGCAGCAGAGACTACGAAACTTCTATTAAAAGAATGCAAGCAATAAGAGGAACAAACAACCACAACAATAATAAAACCTTTGGAAAACATTTCATAAACCATCAGCAGCCAATTAGAGCAGCCTGCATTGTGTGTGTGTGAGTGTGAGTGTGTGTGTGAGAGAGAGAGAGAGAGAGAGAGAGAGAGAGTTGGGTATTAGAGGGTTACAGTGCCCAGCCAAACTCTGCCCTGCAGGCCCGACCTTCTAATCATTATCTGTCTGTCTTATTACGCTCCAAACCGGGCCACTCTTAAATAAAATATGCAAAGGTTTCTTAAATGATGACCCGAGGCTGCGCGCGCTGCTGCTGCTCTACATGGTGTTAATCTGAGAAATGCAAATTCCCTTCATCTCACTCGCCTTTATTAACTTTTTTGAATTTAAAATTCCACGAACAATGAGTTCTGTCAGCTTCTGAAATGATATTTTCAACCCTCTTTTTATGTGTACACGGAAGCGAGTTTAGAGCATGAAATTACCAGGGGAAATATGAGAGGTTTCATCTCTGCTGCACAATTTAATTGGCTGCTTTGCAATTATTAGTTTTGCGGCTTAAGTTTTTGTCTGCTGTTTCTGTTTGCTTAAAGTGACAGCTTCCAACTGTGTTTTATGTATCCATACATGTATGCAAGTAGTCAGGGGTGCAGAAGCTGGGGGGGTTGGTGAGATCCCCCCCCCCCCATTTTCATAAGGAGGTCAATTTCCCCCCCCCCAACATATATACACTAATGTACATTGCCAAAAGTATTGGGACGCCTCTCTGAATCATTGATTTCAGGTGTTCCAATCACTTCCATGGCCACAGGTGTATAAAATGAAGAACCTAGGCATGACAGATTTGTAAAAAGGTTAACCTTTTAACCATGGCCACCGCTGACAGTATTGCCAGTATTGATTGCCATGGCAATACTACTTCTCGAACCAGTATTGCCTGGCAGTACCTTTTTGTTGTAGCATATGATGCTTATTTTATTAGAAGAATTGAGTTACCTGTAATAAAAACCTATTTTCTGAAGTTAATAATCTGATTGCCTCTGCTGTGATTCATGAAAACACTCCACTACTTATCAATTACGACACTTTGCGCCATTGGTGTCTAGCCAGTGCATGACTTGGTTATGGTTACTACCCGAAGCGTTCAATCAATCAATCAAGTTTTTGCATGTCAATATGTTCAAATTAAACATATGCCTATATGCGTTTTGTGGGGCCCATGCCTTCTGTGAAAAACGGTTGATGTAGCCTACATGTAGGCCTAGGCTATTATTCATAATACCAATGATAAATGGTAAATGGACTGCATTTACTGTATATAGAGACTTTCTAACCTTCCGGCCACTTAAAACGCTGTACAGTATTGCCTCACATTCACCCATTCGCACACACTTTCATACAACAATGGCGACTGCTACCACGGAAGGTGCGACCAACCACCGGTAGAGTTAGATGTCTTGCTCAAGGACACCTCAACACTTGGTGAGGAGTTAGCCGGGATCGAACCAGCAATTTTTGGATCATCTAACTACTGTGCCACTGTTTCCCAAAATAATAATTTTTTCACATCAAAACACACAATAACTGCATAGGCCTATGTTTGAAGAGAACATTTGGCAATACTACTTTTACACTGGTGATGGCTCCCCTGCTTTTAACACATTTTCCCAATGAAAGATCAATGTGGATATTTACTTTTGAAATAATGTATGTCACTGGTGAGTCTATTTTACATTTCTTACAATACAATGTGTTATATTGGCTGCAGCTTATGGGCTTATGGTCCGGGAAGCAATGGGTTTCCCAGATATGTGGCTTTGGATGGGTTATTACAGTTGCAGACCAGTTACATTTAAAATAATATACAGTAGCTTCCTGCTTTATAACTTTGTAATGTGATGCTGTGATGCATATGCTGTAGTTGCGCGAGACAAAATGCCTGTATTTGGGTCTGTCTCCACTTCAGCATTAAATTAATGTGTGATTTCATTGATGATGAGGTGTGATTGTATTATACTATCCTGACCTCGCAGTTTGGCTTCGCTGCAAGTATGAAATAGGAGCTTGTGAAATGAGATCAGGATGATCTCACAAGAATGCTTGTGTTTGGATTCATAGCACAAATAGTTTTATGAGTAGTTTAATTGATGAGACGCACAATGCATTGCTTATATACGGTACAGAGTTCTAGTGCTCCACCCACAAAAATAGGTATTGCTCCACTAGGCTTTCTGTGTTAAAGTAGTAAAGTAGGAATAGAAGGTGGCATTATCATTTACAATTAACTATAGTAATACTATTTATTTGGTTATTTATTTTCTATTTACTATAGTAAATTCACGTCATTGACAATATTTTAAATTTTTGGACATATCCTAAAATATATTTGTTTACAAAAAGACCTGAATAAAGCTGTAGCTTATTGAAAATAATGCCTACCAAATAAAGCAGGGATACGTATTATTGGCATTAAATAGGTTACTATAAACTTTGAAAGATTTTATTTATATTTTGTCATAATCTGCCAAGTGCCACCCCAATAAAATGTCTGGACGTAGCTGGCCACCCAAGTATAACAGTTCTGGCTACGCCCCTGAAAATAACACAAGCCATATATGGCTCTTTTCAGCAGAGTGTCTGGAGTATGATGGAAAAACTGTGAGCTTCTAGTCTACCGTTCTGAAGATATCATCCGAAATGTGAACCGGTCCCTCTCACTACCATTCGAAAGTGCATTAAGCAAGGCAGCTTTGCCGTTGGTCTTGTACAGCCGCTGATATGCTGACACTGTTGTCTGGAGTATGAGGAAAAAAAGGTTTGTTACTAGCTTTTACCTTTCTAAAGATATATGAAATAAAAACCCATGCTGTTGTCAGCACAATTTTGAGAGTGTATTTTAGAGGCAACTTTGACGTTGTGCTTCTATGTCGAAAAACACAAGCCATATACCGATCTCTTCGGCTCAATGTCTGGTTTACTATGAAAAAGACGGAAATATAATAATTATACTAATTTTTAATCTTCATCTTCTTTGTGTGGTATATGTATGCAAGTGTGTGCCTCGCACTTGCTACATTCTGATATGAATTTAGTCTGACTTGGTATGCAAATCACAATCACTGTACTGTAGGTAATGTACCGTTAATCGTGTGTGTGTGTGTATGTATATATGCAAAATCTGCTCCGGCGTGAATCTCGGGTTCAGAGGGTTAAATAAAACAACTTTTAGGAACCTAGAGAGAAAGCACTCCTACTGTATAGGGAAAAATGAATGTCAGCACCACTGCATGTACAAATATACAGTATAGATACTGTATGTATATATGATGGTCTTTTGATCTCTGGTGACAAATAAATAAGCATGTACAATAGCTAGTTCAATTAGCAGGCACGTCAAAGCCATTGCCTATGCTGGCTACTGGATGGACCATGAAGGCTATGGGGATGGATTTAACAAATGTCAATTCTTGCTATTCCAATCCTTAATTTTCTCTTTATTACCTTCTTCTTTGCTCTCATTTTCTTGTTCTATTCCCACCTGTTTGATATTAGAGTAATAATGGAGGATCTTATGTGTCTGCTGGTTTCCCAATTACTTCAAGGCAGTAATGACAACTAATTAAGATTTTAGACTCCAGCGCAATGACAAGGATAATCGCCTCCTAACAACTCGTCAGCGTCATTATCTATGTTTCTGTCAATGACAACTATACTGCAGGGTAATTTCTTATATGTAAATTCGTTTAGGGATGACCATGTGCTTACTGGAAAATGTCAAGTAAGTGAATTGTGTGTCTGTGTGTGTGTGGATGCTGTGTGGGAAAGCGCTTGTAAGTTTGTAAGTTGCACCGTGCTGTAGACATACTGTATACACATTACAATACACACAAGGCTTACCAAAAACACAATAATATTAAAATATTGTACGGAAGTATTCACTGATTTTATCAGCTCCAACTTTGGAAACGTTGGAAACTCCAACAAGTTTCTTAAATATGCAAGTCTGAGCCAGGAAAATACTTTGGTGTGTGCAAGCAGAGGAGGATGTGTGTGTGTGTGTGTTAAAATAGATTGACAAGAGCCTACGGGCTCCTGAAATGCTGATCTGGAATTTCACATCCTTATCCCAAAAGCCGTAGGACACACATATACAGGCGCGCGCACACAATGGTACACTACCTACAGTACAGTGATTGTAATTTGCATACCAATTTGCAAGACTAAATTCATATCAGAATGTAGCAAGTGTGTGGCACACACTCGCATACATACACACAATGAAGCAAACACACACAATGAAGATACACACATACAGTACATAAAATAATTAACTGTGATGTGCTGTCTATATAGTGTACCTGCATAAGGAAAACACACACACACACACACAAACACTTGGGGAAATGTGTAAATGGGCGAGGGACAGAAAATTGGTTCATATATACAGTAATTAACAATGATGACATATGTTAAAGTAAATTACACAAAAGTTTGAATGGCATGTCCCATGCGACAAAAACAAAAAAAATCCCAATCCAGGCAAATTAATATTTCTTTAAAAACATTCACATACAACCCCCCCCCCCCCCCCATACACATTTGTTTTAGGGTAACAAACGCACAATTAATCGAAATATATTACTGTAAGCTGTTAGTTGTTCCTCATAGGCCACAAACCTATTCATCGCAGGCAGAGGTCTGTGTGTGTGTGCGTATTAGCTTTTATGTGTGCATGTACTTGCGTATGGCTGTAGATGTAATTGTCTGTGTGTGAAAGTGTGCTTGCTTGTGCAACTATGAGGCCTACTCATAGTTGCCCAGGAAAGCAGGGGCCTGGATTAGTAGTGTGCCAGGGCTTGGGGGCAGGATTAGCTGGCCGGGGCTGGTGTCTTGACGCCTCTCTACCACCACTAATGGCATTATTAATAGGCAGCTAAAAATGTCATTAAAAAATCCATTAAAAATAAATGTGTTTTACATAAGACTTTGCCCCAGGTACGGACAGGAAGGAGAGATGGGGAAGGGAGGTTATAGGGGCTTTTTGGGGTCTAGCGTGAGGGATAACATGGTGGGGGAGAAAGAAAAACGTGTTTGTATCTAGGTCAACGACAGAGCAATAACAAGACGATGGACAACAACTGGATTTCTGCATGATTTTAGACGAGACTTGGCTAACAAGCCTGATATTGCTCCTCTGTTCAGAGAAATGGTGAGAGCATTGAAAGGAAACATTGAATGCATAATGTTAAACTAAGGAAGGACGTAGGCCGTACCATTACAGATAGCCGTTGGCATTGATTACATCTTGTTTTGATTCTGCCAGTCTCCCTACAGAGCACCAGCTGCGTTTTTCTTACAAGGACAAGTGGGGCATAGCCCTGAAGAACTGTAAATTATACTGTAATAACTGTATATAAATTATGTATATTATATTGTAAAATTATAATAGATTTACAGTATATATAAACTTAATTATCTCTTAACACCTTCTCATTGGCGAAACCACCGGGGTGGCAAGGGGTGGCACAGGAATTAGATTTCTGTTTGTAGGAACAGCATGCAGTAAGTAGCCAATAACGCTTGCCACGATAGCTAGCTATACCAAAGGTGGCAGATTGCTAGTAGGGTTGCCAGCTGTCCCAGTTCTCCGGGATTGTCCTTAATTGTTTTAATAGTCAGTCTCAGTCAGATCATTTATTTTCTCTCACGTGACACTTAATATTCTGGTTTTCAATCTGCTAAATAGATGCTATGCTAGATCAATAGTTTCTATTTAACGTGTTATCTACAGTCTCTCTGTTGATATCGATTTAGGTTTCTGCATCGAGATGCCTCGATATAGAAAACATGAGCGTGTAATACGTGTAAATGACTAGACATAAAATATTTCTTTAATCTTTCTAACAAGTTTCTTTCAGAAACATTGATTAGGCTATAGGAAACAATCGACAAACAAATAGAAGCTATTTATAAGACTGCCCGAACATGAAGAAAATCCCATAAGGAAATATGCTAGCCCTCGATGTTATGGGTTTAATTTTTTCCATACCAGTAAGCAATGCCTATGCAGAATGAACTTTTAGTCAAATGGCAGCCCTGGTGGAGAAACATGAAATAAGTCTGAATTACTGCCGAGAATCCGTACACAGGTTTCACTTTGTACATGGGATCGGATTGCCCTTAAAAGGGACCCCCTCACACCATACTCCCGCAGCACCTCCCACAGTATCTCCCGGGGAACCTGGTCATACGCCTTCTCTAGATCCACAAAGCACATGTAGACCAGAAGGGCATATTTCCAGGCCCCCTCCAGGATCCTTGCGAGAGTAAAGAGCTGGTCCGTTGTTCCACGACCAGGACGGAATCTGCATTGTTGTTCTTAAATCTGAGGTTTTACAATAGGCCGAACTCTCCTCTCCAGCACCTTGGAGTAGACTACCAGGGCGGCTGAATAGTGTGATACCCCTGTAATTGGCACACACTCTCTGGTCCCCCTTTTTGAAGAGGGGAACCACCACCCCAGTCTGCCACTCCTTTGGCACTGTCCGCGACTTCCACGCGATGTTAAACAGGCGTGTCATCCAAGACATCTCCTCCACATCCAAAGTTTTAGCATTTCTGGATGGATCTCATCAACCCCCGGGGCTTTGCCACTGTGAAGTTGTTTGACTATCTCAGTGACCTCCCCCAGGGAAATTGATGATGATCCCCCATCAGCCTCCAGCTCTGTCTCTATCACATCGATGAAATTAGTGTATTGACATAAAATCCTATCATCTAAAGCCTGTCCGACTGGGGGTTTACACTCACCTGCGCATAGCGTAACAGAACGATCCGACCAAAATGAACCCCGCAGACCCTGCTCAAGTCGGCGTCGCCTAATCTGCCCACGGCGCTCTCCTAAACCAGCATACGGAACACTTTTGCTCTCTTTCCCGCACCTTGCAAGACCTGGCAGAGCATATGACGGCTTACCGAGCGCAGATGGACGACCTACATCAGGCTTGTAATACAGCCATATCTGCTGCTGCAGCTCCTGCTATGACTCCTTTGGTGGCTCCCATGCCTCCCAGGCCAGAGCTGCTATGGCCCCTACCAATTGTCCCGCTGGCTAACCCGACCAAATATGATGGCGATCCCAAGGGCTGCTTTCCTTGTGCAGTTCGACATCCATCTGGAGATGCAAGCAGCTGCCTATCCATCGGACCTGGCAAAGGTGGCTTACCTCATCTCCCTGTTGTCTGGCCGTGCCGGCGAATGGGCTACGGCCGAGTGGTTTCGTCAGTCCCCCGTGTGCTTCTCCTATCACGCCTTCAGGGAGACGCTCAGCAAGATCCTTAACTCCACACGCTCCAGTCGTTAAATCGCCCAGGACATCCTTTCACTCCGTTAGGCAAGAAAGTAGTGGTGAATTATGCTGTCGCTTTTCGCACCATCGCAGCAGAGAGTGGCTGCAATGTGGAAGCCATTTACAACACCTATTACCACGGCCTGACGCCACACATTACGGATCAGCTCATTCCGCTGGATCTACCAGTCGACTTGGACTCCCTCATCGCCCTCACTATCTGAACGGATAACCGGCTGTCAGAAAGCGGAAGACGAAAGCGCCAAGCTTCCTCCACCGTCTCTCGTCGTCCTGCCTCCCCAGACCGTTACCACGCCAAGACGTCGACTCCGCCTGTACACCTGGCCAATGACGTCACTTCTCTGTCCCCTCATGGGGAATCCATGCAACTCGGCCGATCCCGATTAACCCCTGACGAGCGGTCCAGACGACTTCGCTCTAGCCTGTGCATCTATTGTGGTCAGAAGGGACATTGGCTGTCTGGAAACGCCAACGCTTCCCAATAGAGGCAAGGTTATTGGGGAGCACACTCCTTCTGCACCCGCTGCTCCTCCACTCGACCTGACTTCTGTCTCCACCTGTTACCACGACCTCGCCGACGTTTTCAGCAAGACCAAAGCGCTTATGCTTTTTCCCCACCGGCCCTACGACTGTGCCTTTGATCTGCTGCCTGGTGCTACACTTCCCTCCCAGCGGCTCTATAACCTGTCGCGTCTTGAGAAGGCTTGAAACCTACATCCACGACTCGCTGGCAGCCAACCTTATACGGCCTTCATCGTCCCCTGTTGGAGCCGGTTTCTTTTTTGTGGGCAAAAAGGACGGCAGCCTACAGCCCTGTATCGATTACACCGGTCTAAATCGGATCACCATTAAAAACAAGTACGCCCTGCCGCTGATGGATTCGGCTTTTCACCCTCTTTACCACGCTACTATCTTCATCAAGCTTGATCTCCGCAACGCCTACCAGCTGGTGATGATCCAACAGGGGTATGAGTGGAAAACCGCGTTCAACACACCTTTGGGACACTTTGAATACTGCGTCATACCCTTCGGCCTCACCAATTGTTGAGGCCATTTTTCAAGCCTTAGTCAACAATGTTCTCCGTGACCTACTGAACCGCTTTGTTTTCGTCTATCTGGATAACAATTATTTTTTCACGCACCCCTAAAGAGCACTAGCACCACATCCGAGTGGCCCTGCAATGTCTGCTGGAAAATAAATTATATGTGTGAACCATCTTCACCGCTGTCGCGACATCTGGCAGTCAACATGGGCTGCACTTCTCCAAAACTCCGTCCGGAACCTGCGGGTGGCAGACCGTCATCAGTGGCTAGGGGGCGTGTCTACACCTGCTGACATAGGCATGCTAAGGCGGAGACTTGTGCCACTGCTCTCTACCACCAAACACACCTGACTCCAATCACTAATTACCCACCATATATAACACCCAGCCCAACAGTCAGTCACAGTCGGATCGTTCCAGTAGCTACATGCCATACTCTCCTGACTTTGCTTACCTGCCTGCCTATCCCCCTGCCTGTCTACCTATCTGCCTGCCTATCCCCCTGCCTGTCTACCTACCTGCCTGCCTGCCTAAGTACCTGCCTATCCGCCTGCCTATCCCCCTGCCTGTCTACCTACTTGCTATTTTTCCTAGTTGTGAAATTAAAGAAAGTATTGTCTATCGTCTAATGCCTGTCCCCCTGGGGTTTTACACTCACCTGCGCATAGCGTAACATTAGTATCATTATTTAATAACGCAATATCAGCTCAGTCATTATCAAGAGGCTAAGGCATAAGATTTTAAATGCTACTCACCAACTCTACTCCAAGCTATGCAAGCGCATACATTGCACTTTACATTAAGAAACACATTCAAGTGTATCAGAAATTTTGGCAAAATGAATGTAGTGAAAAAATACTGTTAAGTACCACCTCATCCAGCTGAAGTAGCTATTCTATTTAAAAGATATTAGCACCCTGTTTTTCGCTGGTTTGCTTTGAAAACAAAGAATGGTTGGGCTTGGTTACTCCTTGGTTTGGAGACCAGGTGCTGCTGGAAGTGGTGTTGGAGGGCCAGTAGGGGGCACTCCTCCCTCTGGTCTAAAGGTAAAAAATCCCTGTGCTCCTGGGCAGTAAAAGGGGCTCTGCCCTGTGTAGGGTGCCATCTTTTGGATGGGATGTTAAACGAGTGTCCTAACTCTCTGTGGTCACTAAAGATCCCATGATACTTGTCATACATTTATGGGTGTTAACCCGGTGACCTGGCCAAATTTCCAATGTAGCCCTCATGCCATCATGGCTACCTAATCATTCTCAGCTTTCACTTGGTTTTATTGTCCTCTGTCCTCGTCCCCAACTATCCCAAGGCTGTTGCTGCAAATGAGAATATGTTCTCAGTCAACTTGCCTGGTGAATATAAAGTATGCCACCCTTGACTTTAAGCTTGCCACCCTTCTGCCACCCTATGAAAAATGCTTTAGAATCGCCAATGCACCTTCTACTTTCATAAATGACATAACATTTATGTAACAATAACAATTTTAGTTAATGTTGTTCTAGCTTCTACTCTGTTGCTTTTCTGCATTGGTCTGCAATCACCCCACAGCTTTCCACAGCTACAGTATTTTTCCGAAAAGCGCTTTTGTGAAAAATAGAGTGTGCCTGTAGATGTGTAAGCGCATGCGCAGATTGCTCGATGTAGGACACATTCATTTGATGGTTCTGGGGATTTTTCCCCACTCACAGCATCATCTCATTTCTAATTTGATTGGGCATGTTCTCTGTCTTGCCCCCTTCCATTAAACTCAAGAAACTTGGGAACATATAAAAATTCCAAGTTTGCGGGAGAAATTCGAAATAAATCACAATGGTGACCACACCACAGAATATTATCACATTGCTGCTGCAGGAGCAGAAAATGGAATTGCCTTTTGAACAAGTAGTGTTATTTGTTTTGTTTCAATGAAGTTTGGCTACGGGTCACTGCTTTTTGCTACTAAGGAGGGTAACGTTGCTGCCTTGGAAGGAGGAATAATAATATGTAGGCTAGTCTACTTAGTCCAGACTCAGTCGGACCAATATCAGAGAGTGTGTAAAAACATGCTAGGTTACCGTACTGATCACGGCTGTGATTCGGTGTAATGTTGCAGTCGGGGCCGAAGTTACAGGCAACCTACAGTAAACAGCCGTGCAAGTTCAAGTTCAACATGCGCCGTTTATTGGTTAATAGGCCTAAGATAATAAGCAATAGGGTGATTTGTTTGTTTATTTAACACTTTTTTGGGCTTTGCCATCACAAATGGTCTTGCAAATGTTGGCAAGCAACACATAAACATCCTCAATTACTAGCTGTATGTTTTCACGTGAAGTAGGCTACATTAGCTGGCCACCAGCCTACTTTGTATAGCCTATTGACTTTGGACAGGTGCAATGGGCCCGATATGTTTAACCCTTTCTCTCACTGTGCTCTCGCCGGGTAGTCTATATTCTCCCTTTATTTTGTAGTGATACAAAATCTAATTGGTATTTTGTTTCTGTGTGGGATATGTGTCGTACATGTACGACACATATCCCGTGTAGGCTACAGGTAAAGCCTACTTATAATGAATATAACTGATAATTGCATAATTTGCATGTCATAGGTTACTGTAGGCTATATGTTTTACAAAATAGTGTAATCTGGCAGCATTTTATGGTTCTTGTTACATTTACATTTATTGTGCAATCAGTTAAGTATGATTCTGTTGACAATCGCTTTACAGCTTTATCATAAAGTAGACCTTGTTATGTCCCCACTGCTGTGTGTTGCGCTGTGTTCATTTGTGTGTGTTCTTTTTCTTTCCCCCTGCTGCAGGTACGGTTCCAGATCGCTGGTTGCAGCTGATGAGTGGAGTCTGGAGCCATGTGTAGCAGGGTGTTACATGCGTGTACTCCTCAGGGAGGCGTACGTAACAGACCTACATAACCTTGTTCATATAAACCATGAACATCTAGACAGTCTATTTCTCCCCTTAGTCCTCTCAAGAGTATTCCAAATTTAACTCAACGGGTAAACCAGATTGATAAAAAGACACAATTCCAGTTGCAAAGATTACGCT
This sequence comes from Forbesichthys papilliferus, assembly GCA_025399855.1. Taxonomy (NCBI): domain Eukaryota; kingdom Metazoa; phylum Chordata; class Actinopteri; order Percopsiformes; family Amblyopsidae; genus Forbesichthys; species Forbesichthys papilliferus. The sequence continues at coordinate 2,390,304 of JAODOY010000017.1, read as the reverse complement.
TGGACAGCTTTGAACATGGTAATAAATCCAGCAAATA
>JAODOY010000017.1:2362509-2367679 GCA_025399855.1 Forbesichthys papilliferus | reverse complement strand
TATATATATATATACATTTGTTTTTGAAGATGGTGTGTAATGTTTGTTGTGAAATGGTGTGATGACATGCTGCTGTCAGTTATTTTAACATAATGCTTATTATGATAATAACTGGAGTATGACTTGGATGCCTTTATCACAGTGACCCGGAAGTGCTACTTAAGAGGGGTACACCTTCTTCCTGTCTAGGAAACATGGCTGATTAATAAGACTTTTCAATTTGTAGTTTCTAATGCTAAGTGTGCATATAGGCTACTATAAAGGCCTGAACAAGTAGTGTGTCAACACGCCCACAGTCTAAGACTAATTCGCCATATTAACTAAAAACACCTGTGTGGACCGGGGCTTCAACAATTCATCTGGACCTGACAGGAAGAAAGCGTACCTGTCTTCAGCAGCACTTCCGGGTCACAATGATAAAGATGATCTACTGACAAGTGCACCAACTTTAAAGGTAAAGTCAGCTTCTGCAAGCTAATTGGATGCTAATACACATGTACTAGCATACATGCGCTGTACATGCTAGCGTTGCGTAGCTAACTGGATGAGCGTGGTGTCGCAGGTCAGTCCACCAAAGCCTGCGAGCTGTTCCTGAAGAACCGCGCGGCGGCCGTGCACACGGCCATCCGTCAGCTGCGCATCGAGGGGGCCACGCTGCTCTACATCCACAAGCTGTGCAACATCTTCTTCACCAGCCTGATGGAGACGGCCAGGGAGTTTGAGATGGACTTCGCGGGCAACACGGGTTGCTACTCGGCCTTCGTGGTGTGGTCCCGGGCAGCCATGAAGATGTTTTTGGATGCCTTCAGCAAGCAGGTACAGCGAGGAGAGACAGACACTTGTTAAACATGTGTACGTGTGTGTATATAGCATGTAACATGTAACAGGCCAGTAAAGCTGTGTGCGTGTGTGTAGCATGTAATGTGCAACAGGCCAGTAAAGGTGTTCACACGGGGGGTGTGTGTGTGTGTGTGTGTGTGTGTGTTTGTGCATGTGCGTGTGCGTGCTCAGGTGTTTGACAGCAAGGAGAGCCTGTCCACGGCAGCGGAGTGCGTGAAGGTGGCCCAGGAACACTGCAGGCAGCTGAGCGACGTGGGTCTGGACCTGACCTTCACGCTGCAGGCCCTGCTGGTCAGGGACATCCGTGCGGCCCTGCAGAGCTCCAAGGACGTGGTCATCGAGGCCACCAAGCACCGCAACTCCGAGGAGATGTGGCGCAGGATGAACTTGATGACGCCCGAGGCTCTGGCCAAGCTCAAGGTGGGTCCTGGTCCGACCCAGGAGGTCCTGGAGACCAGGCGGTTGGCCGGTGCAGTCATTCTGGAGGAAGATTGTTGATGTTTGAACTCGGATCAAAACCAACACACCTTTCCCTTAAATACCATAGGCTGCTCCTTCAGAAACTCTGCCCTCCCAACTTTGGACGCACATTGCCAAGGCAGGGACAGTGTTGTGCAGTGCGGTCTGCACCACTTTGTTTGTGCCACCATTTACAGAGCCAGGGCTGTGTAGCAACACCAGATTATCTTTTCAGCACGCACCCAGAGCGGGCAGCTAGTGGATTAGCTCACAATCGCTGCCTATACTTCACAGTGTACAGTAGTCACAGTGCAGTATACAGCGCTAGCTAGCATGTGCTAGCATGTATAGATGGCATGTAGCTATGTTTGGCATCTTCGTGCTGCACCTCGGTCTGTTCAGATGTGTGCAAGAGACTAGAAATGGGAACGAAGCACAAGAAAGTCATTGTCTGATCAGATGATGACTCACCCCACACACACACACGCACGCACGCACACACCTACCTACCTAAGCACACGCACGTACACACACACAAACACACTCACACCTACCTACATACACCCACCCACCACATACCTGCTAAGTTGTTCAGAACACTAAACAAAATAATTCTGTTTTCGTAGCAAACGTTTGCGAACGGTGTGTAGCTAGCGTGACTACAAACCGGCCCAAAAATGCTTGCATAGCCTTTGGCATTTACAAATGTGTTTGCGTAGCTTGCGTAGAGCAGACTGTGAACCAGGCCTAACCCTGTCATGTTCCCCTCCATGCCACTAAGAGGCGATGCTAGGCTAGTTCCCCTAGTTCCCCTCCGTGCCACTAGGAGGCCCTAGCTAGCTAGTTATCTAGCATAGACCAGACTATAATAATGACCCAGGCCTAATCCTGTCCTGTTCCCCTCCGCGCCACCAGGAGGAGATGCGTGCCTGCGGCGTGGGCGCCCTGGAGCAGCACACGGGCGACGACTGCTGGGTGAACCTGAGCTACACGTTGGTGGCCTTCACCAAGCAGCTGATGGGCTTCCTGGAGGACGGACTGAGGCTGTACAGCCCCGCGCTGCACGCGGTGCTCCTGGAGGGCCTGCGGGAGGTCATCCTGGTGGCCGTGCAGCACGTGGACTACAGCCTGCGCTGTGAACAGGACCCGGAGCGCAAGGCCTTCGTGCTGCGCAACGCCGGCTTCCTGCACGACGTGGTCCTGCCTCTGGTAGAGCGGCGCTTCCAGGAGACCGTGGGGAAGCCCGCCAAGCAGCTGCAGGATCTGCGCAAGGGCACGCGGCCCGTCAGGGTCAACCCGGAGAGCACCACCTCCCTGGTCTGACCCGGAGGAGAGCACCAGCTCCCTGGTCTGATGCAGGGTGGGTGGGGACCGGGAAGGGGGTGCGGATAGGATGGGCGAGGGGTGGCCAGGATAGGGTGTGTGTGGGGGCAAGGGGGGAGGGAGGGGTGGTGTGGGAGGCAGCTATTGGTCTGTTAGCTTTGTCTGCTTGCCAGGGAAGGGAGATTCAGTTAAGATGCTACGCAGATGTTTTGGTGGGAGATTTGTTCTGGAAGAGAGGGAAATGCCTCGTGAAACCCTCGTGATGTCGCAAGCTCCAGTTGGCGGCCAGTGTCGGTCTGGGACCCCTCAATTCAAAAGTAGCTTGTCATGAAGGCGGTGTTAATACATTTCAATCGAAACTTCCCTGCATACGATTGGTCCTTTATCACAACCAATCAGAATGTACTAAATCAGCTAGCCCCCGATCGTTTCTTTTTCTACATAGTCGACAAATGCTTCATTGAGGGGTCACAAATTCCAAATTGTAGCGAGATAAGGATGGTTTCATGAGAGGCAATTAAATGATGCACTGTATTCAGCTGTTGGGCAGCGCCATCGTGTGGTCAAACCGCGCGGTGCTGCATATCAGGGGGGGCAGGAGAGTTATAGTGGTCCTCTCCTAGCTGCAGGTTCTGGGTTCGAGCCCCAGGGTTAACTTGGCCGACCGTGCTTGAGCAAGATGCCTAGAGCCCCTTTCTGCTGCAGTGTGATTGCCAAAAAGTTGGACAAATACAAATCAGATGTTGGCAACTTGGCAGTTGGTTGCCTGGCGATACTGTATGTTGGCCAAAATGAATTTCTCAGACTAACCTGTATGTATTTCATTCATACCTGATGCTTGAGTGTAGGCCCCAAAGCTACGAAAGACCTGTGAACTATATGTCTACAAGTCCTCACTACACATTTCAATGAGACATACAGCCCTTAAGTGTGTGATAGTTCACACGATTGTCTTTTATATATCAACTTCACAATTGAATTGCCAATAACCAAAATCAAATTTTTGTTTTGTCATCCTTGTTTTTCCAGATATATAATAATACAAATGTAAATAACTATTAAGCAGTGATGATTGTATTGATGTTATTGTTGCAATGGTGAATGCTAACAGTGTTGTATCTGTAAAATTCTGTATAACCTTTCTAGAAATATGATATGAAATTAAATACCAACATGATGAAAGCCATCCATTGTTTCTTCAGTTGCAGAGATGTGTTTTACCCCTCAAAATATTCTGTCTTTGTGAATGTGTTTCATTGTCTGAGATAATTGACCTCAGAATCCTGTCGACTATAGAAGGATAATATAACTGGCAGTTGAAGAAAGGATTAATAAAATTGTATCTTGTGCTGGCTGCCGGGACAGTCAGTACCAATGGATTACTAGCATAATCATCTTTGCACAGTTTTCTGGACATTTTCTTTTCTATCTAGACATCCAATCCTTCATGGTCAATTAAGGCATCCTTGCTTTATAAATAGCCGCTAGGGGGCAACATCCCTGCAGCGATAGCGGCCTGTTTCACAACGCTCTTAAAATGTACAAAACAAATAGGCTAATGTAGACTACAGTGAAGCTAAAGACTCACCTATGCATCCCATAATTAATTCTAGCAGTCTTCTCTGCCCGCAATGTCAGCGTCTCAACACGCGCAGGTGTAAATCCTAGATAATATATTCACGGCTGCCCCAGAGAAGAGGAATTGTGGCACTCTCTCGGGAATATCCGTCAAGCCTTCTGTCTTGTCAATTAAATGCTTCGGGTTAACATCGGAACACAGACTCTGCATCTGTTGTGTTAAAATAGGCTACTGAATTGAATAAAGCTGAAGGGTTGGAGGAATAATGACTGATGAGTTGATCAATTATATCAACTGATGAATGGATCAATTAATTCAATATATATTAATAATATGTGCTGCTCTGGTGCGTTTTGGTTATATATAAAAGCAATGGGACGTGTGTGTGTGTGTGTGTGTGTGTGTGTGTGTGTGTGAGAGAGAGAGAGAGAGAGAGAGAGAGAGAGAGAGAGAGAGAGAGAGAGAAACAGAAGCCACTCAACCAGAACTTCGAACAACAACCCCCTCCCCCCCGCGCATGCGCGATGCGGCACGGAGCTGTCCGTCTCCGGCAGTGCTGGACTGTTTTCAGTTATCATCTCCGGCTCAGAAACACGCGTTTCTGACCTCTGCCGCCAGACGGACCCGACGCGATGGACGAGGAGCTGAAATGTCCCGTGTGCGGTTCGCTGTTTAGAGACCCAGTACTCCTGCCGTGCTCGCACAATGTTTGCCTGGCGTGTGCGCGGAACATCATCGTCCAGACCCCGGAGGGCGAGACTCCGCCGCACAACCGCGCGTCCGGGACGTCGGACTACTACGACTACCTGGACATGGACAAGATGAGCATGTACAGCGAGACGGACAGCGGCTACGGCTCCTACACGCCGTGCCTCAAGTCCCCGAACGGCGTACGGGTGTTTCCCCCCGCGCCTCTCGGCGGCGTCCAGCGGCACTGCTCGCTCACTTGCCCGCTGTGCCACCGCAGCG
>JAODOY010000017.1:2318382-2345034 GCA_025399855.1 Forbesichthys papilliferus | reverse complement strand
AGCAACAAGCGGCGTATTAGCGAGCACAACATCGATCCTACCTATAGTGTAAATGCTAAATATTATAATAACATGCCAGCAATTATAACAGTACAGTCCAAAACAAAAACAAAAAAAATGTATGTTGTACTACGCCACACATTCACAAGGCTTGAGGTCGGTTAACTCCAGTGTCGCAGGTTACAACGGAATCTTCTCTTTGTACTGCGCATGTGGCAAAAGAGCCACTTTACCAACACGACGATACTCTTAATTGGAATCTCGCGCTTCACTGCGACAATGAGCAAATACTTTGTAAGATCGAGCCGCCATTTTCTTCACCGTGTCTATTTATTAATAAGCCTATGATAACGACCAATCCATTTGATTCAGGTGTGTTGGAGCAGGAAGACATGTACAGTAAAACATGCAGGGAGGAAGTGTTTTTTCAGGACCGGAATTTGTGAAATTCAGGAATTTGTGAAATTCTGGCATTGCAGATCAGCACCCAAGTAATAGAGGAAGCATTTTGTCTTTGAGCCCAGACATTGCTAGGCTATTGCCAAGCTGCAGACTATGGCATAGTCTGTACATACTGGTGTAAAGTAAACAGATATAACCTTCACAGTAAATGCACACTGATTATTTACATATTTCTGTAAAATAATGTTTTTATTTTTTATGTACATATGTGAACATTATATGCTGGCATTATAAGCCGTTTACAGGTATTACACACATCTGCAGAAGTCAGGAAGTTTGTTATGAACCAAATCCATGTTTAACGGTCATAGACACCCACCGTATAGAAACTGAGAGCACTGGATGTAGCCCTCTTCCATCTCCTCGCACTTATCTGCTGCAGTCTCTACGTCGCTGATGGTGCTGGCAAAGATGGCTGCCCCCGACTCCACCAGCAACTTGCAGAGATGGACGCTGTTGCATGAGGCCGCGCAGTGAAGCGGTGTCCTGTTCACAAACAAGCCACACATTCAGGGTCATCACACGCACCAGCAAATCAAACGATCTGAATTAAGATTTCCTGGCGGCAGCAAGGAGCTAGCTAGCTAGCTAGCTAGCGCTTTTACCATCCGTCGCTATCTGCGGCGTTCACGTTGACGCCGAAGTCCAGCAGGAACTTGACAATGTGGTGATGGCCGGCACACACTGCGTTGTGCAGTGGCGTGATGCCCTCGTCGTTGGGGGTGCTGGGGTTCTCCACCTGCACTCAGGGAGCACCAGGGGGTGAAGCACTGGCTAGCAGACAAACAAACACTTGTGCACACACACACACACACACGTGCATACACACACGTGCACACGCGCACACACACCTCGTAGATGATCCTTTGAACAAGGTCAAACTCTCCCTCCAAGGAAGCGTCCAGAAGGAGGGCCAGGGGGTTGAACTTCACGCGGAGGACGTGACCAGTGCGCTCAGAGTTGGGCTTCTTCAGGTTGGTACGCTTGTCCTGGTTAACACATGTGGTGGTGGTGGTGGGTGGGGTCAATGATATCACATAGAAACCTCACACAAACCACATACGGGGGGGGAAGCCTCCGCTGTATCACACAGAACTATTCATCCACTGATATTCTAGCCAACAACTCAATAATCAATGAAGAAATGTGGAAATCGATGGTTAAATTGCAAAGTAGAAAGCAATTTGGTATTCAAAAAGTTCATGGACATGTGTATTAAATGTATGAATTGGTCAAATAAAATTATTACAATTCAAAATAAATATCTTCTTGTGAGAATTAAGTAATGCGATTTTTATTTGTGCATTGCTTTTTCTGTTAATTTCTTTTTGTCCAAAAATGCGATTCTAAATTGTTCCAGGAGCGATTGATAATCTAATTTTCAATTTGCCCATTGGCTTTCCCCTTCCCCTTGATTGCGTGGGTGTGTGTGGGATTCAATGATCGATTCATTGATTATTGGGTGGCACAAATTGACCCCCATATGCTGTGCGTGCGTGCATGTGTGCATGTGTGTGTGTGTGTGTGTGTGTGCGTGCCTCACCAGGGCCTGTGAGGATGAAGAACCGCTCTCCTCAGAGCTGCAGACCTCTGGGACAAGGCTGGTCAGGTGGGCCTCAGTGTTGTTGTTGTTGTCGTCTTCCTCCTCATCATCATCTTCATCATCCTCTTCGTCTTCCTCCTCCTCTTCCTCCTCAGCAGGCTGCTCCCGCCCCACAGGAGAAGAGGGAAGTGGATGGTTGTCGTTGGCGTCATTGGAGGAGGACACCTCCCCCTCAACCTCCTCCCCTGGTGGGGGGAGCGGCAGGGGGAGGAGCCCCGAGTCGGCGGGAGGGTTGCCGTTGTCCGAGTCGGCCGCCGCGTCGCCGGCAGGGCGGGCCGGCTGGTAGAAGGGCGTCCCGTTAGCCCCGGCGGCTGCGGCGTTGGCCCCGCCCGCCTCCATGCCACCCGCCAGCGTGTTGAACCTCTGGTAGAGCAGTTTCTGGATGTTGGGCCCCGCGGGGCCCTCGGGCTCCGTGATGGATCCGCGCTTCTTCAGGGGCCGCGGGGCGTTGGCCAGCTTCTTGCGCAGCGCCTCCAGCTCGGCGTCGCTCTGGTAGCGCAGCGGGGAGTGCGCCATGGGCGTCAGCTTGGTGGGGCTCAGGGGACGTGGGATGTGCTCCACGCTGGGCGGGGGAGCCGACGGCTCCGGGGGAGGGAGGAACAGGTGGTTGTCTGCGTCGCCGTCCAGGAAGTCGGCACCGTGCAGCAGGGGGAAGGCCGCCCCGGCCGCCATGAAGGGCAGGGGAGAGGCCGGGGCTGAGCTGGAGGGCAGCACCGGCTTCCCGTACACTGCAGGCAAACAGTGGCGCGTCAGAGGTGCGTTCACAACTGGCCGACTGAGGTGAATGCGCTTGCTTTGAACATTACCTCCTCAGACCGCTTGCTTAAAGGAACGCAAGCTAAATGCTAAGCTACTACACTTCTTGTCAAATATAACAAATATCTCCTCACATTTAGCAAGCTTAGCGTGCTCTGTGCATGTTGAAAACACTTTCCGATACTTCTTCACAGCCCTGGCTTCGTAAATGGCAACATAAACGAGGTGGCGAACACCGCTCACATCAACAAAACTGTAGTACTACGCTTTGGTTCATAATGCATTTCTATGAGTGAGACGCCGCTGCGGAGGATCGTGGAGCAATACGGTTTTGATTTGAGCTTAAAGTCAGCCTGACAAGTTGACAAGAATGACTGACCCTGCCTTTAAGATCTAGGGCTGGCCCCAATTATGGGTGTAATATACTGTAATATCGATATCCCCGAGTGTCGTGATAATTCAGTTCGCGAAATTGTATTAATTCTCTAAATTTGCAGTTTTTAAACTGTGGATCGGGACCCACAGGTGGGTTACTGAGTGGGAGTGGGTCGCAAAGATTGCAAGCGGACATTGAATTAATGAAGAATATTAATTAGGGCTGCAGCAGTCGATTACTTTAGTAATCGAATTATCTACCGATTATTCCAACGATTCATCGATGAATCTAATATATTTTTCTATAGTAAAGAGTAATAGTAACTACATAAAATAGAAAATAAAATATTTGATCATATAATGAACAAAAAAAAATCTAAATTTGCATTGCCTAAATTGTATACAATATATATGTCAAAACTAAACAAATTAAGTGCAATTAGGACTGTTGGGAGATTCAAGTAGGCTACAAACAGTTCTTGCCATCAAAACTGAACTTAATATAACCATAATTCTGCATTAGTGCATTTTTTGCTCCAATTGCTAATTACAATACTTCATATTTTTGCCTTCTGTGGTATTTTGTGCATTGCTGTGAGGTGTATGTTCATGAGAGAGACTGTCATGCACTGTATATAATAACATGAATTGTATAGGTTTCACACATTGACCCTGCATTTCATTTTCTGCGGTTCATTTTTAATATCGATAAATCGCTTCAGCCCTAATATCAATGAAAGGCTTTTGCGCTTTACTATCGCGTTGTTGTCTATTCATTAATGTGGTACAACAATTAATGCTATTGTCCTTAACAAGTTGTTCACTTGAATGACCATAATATGTATTTCTATAGAATAAAGTTTGTTTATTCATTCTCAAAAACTCTTGACCGTTTTATACCAAACAGAGTCAGACCAAACAGCGCATGCATCCCTCTCTACACTGGCCGTCCATACTGTAGCAACATAGTCTCACCTGCTTTGAGAGAAGGCTTAAGCGGCTGGCTCTTGGGCGCCGCCTGCTGGAGGTACATGTGATAGATGGAGCTGGAGTTCATGGTGGCGGGACCCTTGCGGGGCGACTGGGGCCGCGAGCCTCTGTCTGCGATGAAGGGCCGGACCGCTGCAGCCAGCGGGTGCTCCAGCCGCTCGCTTAGGCCCGGCGGGGCAAACATCGGGGAGCCCGGCTGGAAAGTGGGGCTCGGCGGCACCGAGATGCGCTGCTGGATCTGCTGGGAGGAGGAGCCGGTAGGAGGGCCGCCGCGGGGCCACGCTGGGCCCGGAGGGTTGGCGGGGGGGCGGAGCGGAGGCGGGGCCTCCTTCCGCCGCTCCGCAGAGCTGCCAGGGAGGGCTGAGGTGAGGTGGGAGCCGTAGGGAGGAGGCTGGGGCTTGGACACAGAAGGGGCGGAGGTGGGCGCCTTGGAGTCCAGCACCTTGGGCGGCAACACATCACAAATACACTCTTGAGCCAGGGCATTGTGATGGGGAGAAAATCAATCACGCTCATTTTCTGAAGGACGGAACAGACGAGAACTGGACCAGTCTGGAGGAAACGTCCACGCGCCCAAGGTGGACGCCCTTAACTAAGCGTTCGTAAGTCAATAGAAACAAACGTAGATATGAGGAGACCAGAGGAACTAACCTTATTTTCTGAGAGAGTGACAGGGGACCCGGAGGGAGAACTCTTCCCCTGGACGTCTGTCCCAGAGTCCCTTCTGTCGGGGGGTTTAAGGGACGTGCTGTTCTTGCCCAGAGTGGGCCAGCCAGTATCATTAGCTGGGAGGGGAAGAAGACAGGGACAAAAATGACATTGCTTCAAATGATGGCTCAGGAGTCGTGATAAAAGACGTCTGCCACAGTCGGCGCTACATGATGTTAAGTTTCCCCAGACGGCTTTCAGTGTGGTATTTTAACCTCGGAAGGGTTTCATATAAGGGTGTTTACAAGGGATTTTATTATTATATTATTTTAGTCCTTTAAAATCAGTCATCCTTAAAACTTTGACAATTACCGCTTACAGTGTGCCGATTACCAGCTAGCACTAGCAGTATTAGTCACTGGGGAAACTACAGTACAGTATTTAAATAATGCTCTATGCAGGTTCTTACCTTATTGTTGGCACTAATAACTGTAAGTGACCTGCACTAGAGCAAATTTGGGGTTGTGCAAATTCCTCAAAAACACTATGTCCTATGATGGAGTTTGGTAGAGATTGATTGAACAGCTGCTACAATGGAATAATGAGATACCCTTCTCATTACTACTCTAACATACAATATTTCATAATTCACATTCTAGGCTATGTTAGTTAGCTAAACAACAATCTAGTCAATGATGCAATGTGGGTTCAAATACACTGTAATGTTATTTTAAAGCAAAGCTGAATAAGAGAAGCAAACATAAGCTGGCAAAGCGTAATTTTAGAAAACAATTCAACATAACTGACTAAAGAAAAATTAATAAAGACGAGGGGAAGAAAAATCTGTATGAAATGAGAAGCAAATGAATGAAACAAAAATTAAGGTGATCCAACAAAACTATATAGAAGATATGGCATATGTAACCAAACATTGTACTTTTGTACTCATTATAACCAAAAACCTAAAGAATCTTATATAGCAGCTTATATACAGTTTGTAATCACTCAATTTATTTGCTGTAGTTATGAAATCAAATCACCACAACACAAACATTTGCTGACAGATATAATTACTACAGCATCTTTGGTTGACACTGTGTGAATCTTATAAAACACTGCTCTCTGCTAGTGCATCAACTTGACAGTGATAATATGCATGGGTAATTAAAATAAACAGTTGCTTAGAAACATTGTTGCTTTGCCAGTTCAGATTAAAGAAATTGGAACAGTATATGCTGGTTTTTAAACAAATGAAAAAGTAATAATGATTCAAAACCTAGTGAAATGTGGTGAAAGGTCAGTTTATATTATTAGTCAAAGCTCTAATGAAAATGGTTTGCACAAGTATATTAATAGAGGCCACACATTACATTTTCTCAAAAGTCTACCTACAGTATCCATTCTTGCAACCACAGGAACAGCAGTCCCTTGCCATTTACTATTGTACTGTACTGCATTGTAGGTCAGTCCAACAAATAACCTTTCCAGATAAGTTTAAGATGGTGGCAAACCAGTCTGACAACCCTGGCCACCCTAGGGTGTAACTGAAGCACAGATGGGACAGAGAAAATAATGCCGGACAATGGCGCCTCCATCCTTATTTACAGGTAAGTGGTTTTAATTTACAGAGCCATTATATAGACAGACAACATTAGAATGCTATAGGGATAGTCCATGACACCAAACATGCATATATCCCAGCCCTCCCTCCGAAGAGCCAGTCGTCTGCTTTATAACAGCAGAAGTATAAGATTTGCCTGGTGATTTTATATTTTAAGTGCAGTTATGGCACAAATATTCATTTAGATAGGGGCCTAACTACCAAGATGGTTGCCAAGTGGACTCGCTGACTATGCAGGGTATATAACAGCAGATAAAAAAATGAAAATAAAATCAATCAATCAAAGATGTCATTAAGTGTCATGAATATTTATAAAATGTAATGAGTCAGGCTTTTATTGTGGGCTTTACAGAGATTTAAGCTAGCAGGTGACTCATGGACATCAGGGGTGATTAGTAGACATGATGGCAGTGAGGGGTGGCCAGGCTAAGACCTCCAGCTCCATGCTGAGGGTCCTGTACACTACAGTCATGAAACCATGTGGACTCACGAGACGTGCCGCCAGAGCCCGTGGAGGCTCCTGGGCCCGGGTGTGTCTCCGGAGGGGACGGGGGCACCGGGTCCACCACGATATCTAAATCAGACACCTTCCACGGGCCAGGGGGCTTTCGCACACCGTCTGCCCGTGGCAACCAGCCCGCCCGCCCCCACCCCCACGCGGGTGGAAGAGGAGGGAGGACGAGAGAGAGGGACACCGCAGGCACGTGACAGGAGAGGCAGGAAAGGAGAAATGGAAATACAAACCACAGGGCAGATGGGGGAGAAAGTGAGGTTAGAGAAAGAGAGAAAAGAAACGTCAACGGTCAACTGAAAATCAGGTAGGCAGCAAGCTTAACAGTCGGGCCAAGAAAGGATTCACTCGCATGCAACTCATGCACAATATAGTAAAGGAAGAGAACAGTGTGTCTAAATATGGCCAGCAGTATGCAAAACGTTTTAAAACGACTGTTAAATTCTCCAATAAGAACAGGGCACATAGCAAACACCATCATGATTAGATATACAATAATACACTTGGTTGGGGTTTTTATACAGTATGTCACTTGGTTGGGTTTTACCAAACGATTGGTTCACAAACCCAGCGGTGCCCCCACCTGATTTGGGGCGGCCTTGGTTAGCCTGGGTGTTGATGCCCAGTGTCTGAGGCTTCAGGGGATCCGGTGGCATGGAGTAGCCCCCGTCCTGTCGACCGGGGACGGGCACCTGTATGTAGGGCCCGACGGCTGCCACGCGGCCCATGGTACCGGGGGCTGGCTGGGGAGAGGGGGGCCCGTTGGTGGCCCTGTTCAGCTACAGGGAGGAGGGCAGGAGGGAGAGGAGGAAGGGGGGGGGGGGGAGAGGGCATTGTTACGGCTGAGAAACACCTGGACATTAGTGAAGGGGAAAACATCTGTATCTATACACACTGTATAATATCTCCTCGTTATCAGACTTCTAACCTAACCGAGCCTAATGTATGTGTGCATTATGTAAGTGGGAATACTTTCCCATTCCAGGCACAGTAGGTCCAATGTGATGCTGTTGGATCATTACTATTTTAGTGTTGGGTATTTACTAATTTGCTATAAGTGTGAGCTGCGGCTTCCACCCTACAATTTCTTGCCACCGATTGTTTACACTAACTGTCAATATCCAGGTGCACTTGGTCCTGCCACCACGACAACGGATAGAATAATCCACATTCAACAGTATAACTGTAGAGAGCAATAGAGAGAGGGACATATCCTGGCAGAGAACAACATACTGACATTATCTGTAAAGACATGTACTGTGGCTGCTGCTATGAATAAACATCGATGCACTCTCTCAGCGGAGTCGATAAATGGGTTTACATGGACACTTATGACTTTCCGAATGGAATCTTTCCGATTCACGATTTCAGGTTACCTATTTACATGGGCTGTCACCTAATCGGGTCTGGTGTTTACGTGTGCCGTCGCAATTTATCGGAATAGATGTTAAACATGCACACATGATCTAGGTCATAACGTAACTTGTCCCGCTAGCAAATGGTTAAAACCGGCTAGCGTCTAGTTATAGGTATGTAGGTACGTCGGAGAGTGACGGTATTTGTGTGACCGGTGGAGAAATGTAGGCTACGGCTCCAGATGAAGTCACCGTACTAACTCCCGTTCACTTATATGTGTTCGTTGCAAATATTTTGTCCAGACTTTGTACCATAATTAAAATACATCCATTGTATAGTGGCTGTGTGCAGTTTACTGGCATCCCACAAAACGTAAGACGGCACATTAGCACGCAACCAGGACGTAATCGGGCTTAACCGTTTACATGGTAGAATTCTTCTTTCAATCAGGTCATGGAACGGGTTATACAGTTATACTACCTCTCCGATTCGGCATGCAATTTCGGGTTGACCGTTTTGCTTCCGACCGTGGTGTTTAAATGGAGCATTTTCTTTCGGGTTGGGCATTCAACCCGATCCCAATCGGGATGATAGGGTCCATGTAAACGCAGCTATTGTTTGTTATTACTGTGCATATCTACAAGACCACGCGTTAGCATAACTCAACTAATATTCACACAGCATCTTGTTAAAAGGCTCTTCTCTGCCCAACTAAACTGACTGACACACATGACAGCAGACCGAAAGAGCGCGGATGCAAAGCAGAGAGTCTGTATGAGCGGGTGTGTTGAGTGCTCCTAGCCTTACAGGGAGATTCTCTTTTTGACGTGCCTCAGCTTTTTTCTTGTAGAGGCGCTCGCGCAGCTCGCTGATGCGCTTGTCCATCAGCGTCACCTCCATGTTGCGCTTGTTGAGGAGATCCTTCTGCTGCTGCAGCTTGCTGTTCTGCTCCTGGTTCAGCTTGTTGCGGATCTGACCGGGGCACGCAAACGGTACAGGCTGCTGTTACTGACCCAGCAGACGCTGTTTACACTACAAATATCCGCCCATCACAAAAGGTACAAATATAAATGTTTTAAACACTGTAATGCAAAGGAGGGGACTGTCCATTTGTCAGATGCGAATACACACACACACACACACGTCGTGCAATTACATTAGTATTAAAAAGGTGGAGTCAGCAATCCTGGAGAAATAATGTTGACGTTAGAACTGAACAATATATAACAAAAACACCGCCCTTTAATGCCATAGGGTGGCCCCTTAGAAACTCCGCCCACAAAATGTGACGTGCATTGCCACTTTGTCTGTGTTCCCATTTTCAGGGCCAGAGCTGTGTAGAAACAACTCTTTTCAACATATTGTTTCAACACACAGCTAACGGAGATATTCGCCAAATTTGACAAAAAGTGTATTCGTGTACAATCGCTGACTCCACCTTTAAGGAACCGGTAGTAGATTACAAGTAGACTGGGAATGTCAGAGATTGAACCTAGAACAGACGGGAGTCGACCACCTTAACCACTATCCCATCCTGCCCCGTTGTGGCCAAGAGGGTCGCGATTACTGCACATGCTACGCATAGCGTGGTGTTTTCAGTTTGATCTAAAGCACAATGCTGTACAACCCCATGCGAGAGACATTCTTCATAAACAAGGGCTTTTACAAAAAGGCAATTACAAGCAAAGCCCTGACTGACCGCATTAGTTATGCATTAGAACATTTATAGACAAGACCCTTGGGATACAACGGTGGCGCGTTACGCCGTACCTGCAGCTCCTGGTAGAGTTTGCGTAGCTCCAGGGCAGCCGTGCCGGTCACCTGACCCCCCAGGGTGGCCTGGATGCCGTTGAGCTTCCCCCGGCGCAGGTCCTCCAGCTGCAGGCTGAGCTGCTCCACCCTCAGCACGGCCGACTGCAGCTCCGACTGCTTCTCCTGGAACAGGCTGCTCACCTGCTCGATCTCCGCCGCTGGGAGAGAGGAGGGAGATCAGCCCAATCCCACCACCACCAGCACCACACGTGTCAAGCCCCCCCCCCCGCCCTTCCCATGGAGACCAGCCAATCCCTGCAGCTGCTACTCTGATGGGGAAGCTATAGTAATTGTAATTATTATTATTATTATTAGAATACATTTTGTATTTAACACCGGCTGTAATTCAAACCTGGCATCGACGTGTGGCATGTCATGGCATCACACACACAAATAGGAACAGATACAGTAACAATAAAAGTCATTGTTTATGATGGTGTGAAATTCAGTCCAGGAGGAGAAAAAAAGAAAAAAGAAAAACAACAATAAACACCAAACGATGTGTAATTCTGTCTGGCAAAAAGATTTAATACAAAATAAACTAAAAATCCTTATAAACGCATACATGGTGCATTAAAACACCTGCCCAAAAGAAGAGGTTTACAATAACAGACATTTCCCCATGATTAACTAGAATAGACGTACACAGGTTGCCATTGATGACCTTGCTGTAGTCCACCTGGCCCCTCATCGCGCGGATCTTCTTGAGCTTGGCCTCCTGGCTCTCCACGCGCTCCTTCAGTCGTTGGAGCTTCTCCCCCTCTGATACGGCCTGCTGCTGCCGCCGCTCCTGCTGCTTCAGGTATCGCAGCCTCTGCTCCTGCAGGAGGAGGAGGAGGAGGCACACATCCAGAATGAAGCATACAGTGCAGTCATTGAGTAGACGTGGCTTGGAACATTATACATTCATTAATGTATAATAATAACAACAACTGAACCAAAAGTTAGGATCGACATTTCATTCTGTTGCATGCAAGGACATACATGGAAATTAATGACGATAAAGATGATCTAATCATCACGGAAGGGCCTGTCACACATTCGGCCTTTAAATGAATGCCCGAGGTTGGTAACAATACACATTCTTTCCACATACGTTGCTTTGATGGTTTTGTTAATAGAGATACACATACGGTCAGCGGAACATCTTTGGTGTACAACAACAGCAGCCCAGCACCCGTTTTACACTGCCGCTCATTTTAAAAGGCAATGTCACGAAGAAGAATGAATATATCTCAGTGCCTGTGGACAGCAACTCAACAGTCGACACAAGGTGTTCTAAAGTAGCTTATCCAGGAAATCACCTGCCAGCCATATCCATAATCTACATTTTTATTTTTTTGTCCTAAATCAAAAGGCTTGGCTGTGCAGTGTCGAGAGATAGCGTGTGAGGGCTGTGAAGGGGGTCAGATGACTTCATCGCTCTTTGTCCAACTGAGCGATGCTCCAGTTCAGCTCTGAAAATAGGAAATGACAGGCCCAGCTTTCCAAATGACTGCAGGGCTTCAAGTAGACCCACTTCTGAGACGTAACAACAAGGGCGGTTTATACCCTCCAAGTGCCTGTTTCGTTACCACAGAGGCATCCAGAGAAACAAGATAAGCCTAAATAAAACTCGGGTGCTCCTACTATTACAAAGAAAAGTGGACGGCATAAAGTCTAGACTTTACAAAGTCTATACACTGGAATGCTGATTAGCAGACCACCACTCCATACTGCAGCCAGAAGACAAAACACAGTCCTTAAAGATAGAGTGAGTGATGCTAGAGAATGACTGTTGATGAATGTGTTTTCACGTGCCAAACTATTTGATCAATTCTCTCACCTAACATCAAATGTAAAAGAAAGGCTTAATATTATGTAATATTACGTATTAATGGCAGTTTCCAGTCAGGACTTCTGTGCTGCTTTACTAATGGGAATTACAGTGCCATTCAATCCAGCAAAACCGCTACTGACACCTACTGGTGGAAATAAATATAGTCTTCATAAATTGAAGGTAAAGACTAAAATAACTCAAATTACTTTTATTTATTTGATTGTAATTTCACATATCTTGTTTGTATGGCTAACTATAAATAGAGGTGAACATTTAATTGTATCTTTTATTTCTAAAATATAGGAGAATATTTCCTAAAAAACGTTTATCATTAAGTTTGCAAATATAGACACATCCGTTGTGGGCATTCTTGGCTGTTTTTAATTAGGCTTTTATATTTTTTATATTGAATTATATCATATCGACTGAAATATATTGTGATATAAGTTTTGGCCATACCGTCCAGCCCTACCAACCCCAGAGTGGAAACACACTGTCAAGACTAGGAAAGTGTTGTGTGGTTTGCACCACTTTATTTGTGATCCCATTTACCGAGCCAGGGATTAGTAGGACCACTACATTTTTATTTCTCAGCACACAAAATGGTCATCTGGCTGTCCAAGATGAGCTAATCACTGAATTTCACTTTGACAAAAAGCATATTGTATTAGAATGACTCTACCCACCTTTAAGGTCCAATCCCACTTGTATTATACTGTCTAAATCATCTTAATATAGTTTGTTAGGTTGCATTTCCCTTTATTGTGCAACTATTCTACTAATACCCACACTAAACCATCTAAATCGGCCACACCAAATAGAAGGTGAACAACACAGGGACCGTTCAAGACCAGTCCTGTTGGCTGCGTTACGCCTTGGTGGACTCAAGCTATGTGATATCAGTGGAGTGAGTCAGAGCACTAAACATAACATGATGACAGTACCTTTGCAACAAGCATCTGTTGTTGAGCCTCGATTTGCTGCTGCTGTCTTGTAGCCATCTCCTGCAGCTCTGAGAGGGTAAGCTCCACACGTTGGTTTCCGACCTACATACACACACACACACACACACGAGTAGAGCTTACCACTTTCACACCGTTAAATGTATATACTGTAGTAAGTCGTTCTCAAGAACGCCTGCTAAATTCGAACCCGAATCAAAACAAAAACACCTCTCCCTTCAATGCCATCTCCGCCCCACACAATGGAAACACATCGCAAAGGCGAGGTGTCCTGTACAGCCTGCACAGATTTGCTTGTGTTCATATTTTTAACGGAGCCAGGGCTGTGTAGAAGCACTGGATTATATTTTCAGGGAACTGTAAACTAAATGTGATTGTCAAGCCGACTAACTGACATGAACATGTCATAAATATTAGTTAAACTATCATGTGCAATTTATATAATTAGAAATTGAAAAAGGTTAAAAAATTGTAATATCTAAAAAAAATTATTAAATAAAATAAATGTCATACTTTGTGTCAGTGGATTGATACATTATAGCCATGGGAAATATCACAATACTATGCAATATAGATTTTTTCCCCCCCACCCCTAGCCTTTACAGTAAGTTTTCACAGTTGACATAGTTTTTGTTGGACCACTTTTGTTGGACCACTCAGTTATTATTTTAATTAAATAAGCATATACAGTACATTATTATAGCCTCCAAGCTGACAGAGCACAGACGTGGTGAAGTGGTCCTGTGCTTCATATTAAGAGATAAGGGAAGGTTGGAAAATGTCACCGTGGTCTTTTCCAAAACATTGTCAGGACATTTACAATGAGACAAACTGCTCTTTAAACCACAGCACACATGGGGGGATGTAAAAGTTGAGAGTACTCTGTACACGCTCCTGACCTCTGGAAACAGATAACATCTTGCTATTGGAAAGTCTAGTTTCATCACAAAGGAATCTTCCTTTCTTTTTTTAAATAGAAGAGTGCAAAAAATTCCCGCCATGTTAATAGGAAGAAATGGCTGGGAGGTTGGGGTGCACCATATTGATCAAATGTGATTGCGATATTGATTATGAAAATTGCAATACCAATATTAATTTAGATATTTTCAAACCACAAAGGTTATGGGAAAAGGCATTAAAATATATTCATAACAAAACATTTTCAACTGATAATCATATTGGACTGGTACAACAACAGTAATTCCAAGCTACCGCTGAGGCCTTCCATTTGGCCACTGATGTCTCCTCTTCCATCTCTATTATGTCATAGGCTTCCTCATCCACACATCTTACCTTTCTGTCTAAATCAAACACAACTAAGCCACACAGCTAATTGGCGCATCGCTCTACTAAATAAACTGAATATTGCACTTGCTGCAACATTTTTGATATGATATTGTGATAATGATACTGAATCGATATATTGTGCACCCCTACTGGGAGGGGGGGGGGAAAGAACACACAGCCAAGCCTGGGTGCACACGGGCAGCTACAGTAAGCATCACTGGAATCCTCTCTAGGAGAGAGAGAGAGAGAGAGAGAGAGAGAGAGCAGAATGAAGGACCACCGCTGACTGGCCAGCCTGAGTCTTCATTCGCTTTACTACAAGCCCTGCTATATTATTAGCCCTCATTGCTCATCTTAAATTAGTGTGTGTCTCTGTGTGTGTGTGTGTGTGTGTGTGTGTGTGTGTGTGTGTGTGTGTGTCTAAGTATAGTATGTGCGCAATGGGCATGGACAATCCCTATTCTGAGGAAAGTCATTACACTTTTACTGGAGCTCTATGTATCTTATATGTTCATTTAAAGCATGGCCAGCAAAAGCTAAATTAAATCAGTACTGCCCCCGACATCAATATTTCACAATTAGAATTATGTCAAAACTACTTTTCTGACTGGCTTGGGATGCAAAGACATAGGTTTGGATGACATCCTGCCAAAAAGCCAAGGCCATTATCCTCTTAGGAGAGTAGATGTTAGTATCATCCAGTATGCTGACAGGATATAATCCTCTAAATCAGAGCCTGGTAATGGCAGCCCATACATAGCTCTAGAACCAGCCACACAGCTGGGAGACACTTGAAATGAGAGTGAATGGTTTTAACAGTGATGCAGCATACTTGTTTGGAGTTACATGGTACAGTAATTAGTTAGTAATCAAATCAGTTGCCCTTCCACAGAGCAGGAGATCTTGGATAGCCTCATCAGACCCACCAATGTGACAATAATAAATAATTAATGTTACAATCACTACATGTTCATTAAGCTAGTCTGGAACTTGTATTCAGTGCAGTAAATAAATGTCCATTGATATTAATCAATGATTTAAATATAAATGATTGTGATGATAATGATAATCTACAATCAATTAATTGTTTCATTTGCAGTACTGAGTTTAAAAACCCTGGTGTGTCAATAAGGCATTCCTGTAAAAGTGGTGACTCAGAGATTCAAAACAGCCATGTTGTTCTGCCAAAGGGAATAGGGAGAAATAGTTTAAGTTAAGATATGTGATTATAAATTATAAAAATATCCAAAGGCCATATCATTTTACATATTACATTTAACTGTAACACATTTTGAAAGTGACAATTTAAAAATTACTTAACTACAAAGGTCAGAATTACCTTCAGAAACATTTGTATGTATATTTATTTAAAGTGCATTATCACAAGAATGTTATTTAAATAAAACAAAAATGAAGATGTTAAGACACTCATACTGACCCTTTTAAACTTTAAACTCCCCATTCTCTCATCTCTGTATAAAATGCTAAGTGCTCATTTGCTAAAAGGCAGATAGAAGTCTTGTTGACTTCTGGGGTGAAATAAAACATTAGTCCATATTTTTGTATGCTGAATTTCTCTAGCATCCCCCCTTAGGTTGAATTACTTCTGGCCCCTTGACCACAACCCTGTACCACTCTAAAATCTGGGACAGGGAGAGACGGCGAGATAGAAGTGGTGTCGTGCTAGAGGCTGCTCTTAACTGCATCATTAAGGTCTTCTACGCTACACCTCCTAAAGCCATGGAACACACATAGACAGAGTTATGGTCTCTGATGGGGTTTCAGAGGCCTGGCCTAGCCTTACCCCGTTTTCACCGAGCTTCTCTCCACTGCTTCCAGTTCTGCGGCTGCTCTGTTCCTGGGACTGCTGACTCCCTGGAGAACAGCACAACAATCGCACACACAGGTCACACACACGGACAGCGACATGCAGAGACGCACGCACGCACACACACACGCACACATGCTTGTGCATTCACACGCACAGTTTGTGCTTTGCACTTCAATGATATGATTGTGCATGACAGTGTAGAAAGAATTGGGACAAGCAGTGCTTGACTAGAGCTAGATCAACGCTTCTTTTTTATACAAAAGATGATGTGTCAAGTTCATCATAGTTTGCCATAGTCTCGCAGAGCCAGCCTTTACCTAAGCATTAACTTCTTCTCAGTGGTGGTGGCAAAAATGCTAAATGGCACAAAGAGTCTGGACATGCACCTTGATCACTGCTCTCTGCTGGGGAGTCCTCGTGGCGTAGATAGAACTTAACCTCTTGTTTCCGAGGGCCCCATTTCTGCAGATGTTCATACATCATGTGCTCAAAGGGGATAGCTCGCTCTGTGAGGGTGGGGGGCAATGACGGGGAGGGGGGGGTTACTGTCATTACATATTCTCTTCATAGAATCAAAGTGAATTTTCAAATGAGCATCTTACCGACACTGAAGGTAAATGTATAGTCGACAAAGTACAAACATGTAATACTACATGACTCGTAATTACGCGCCCTCTCCTCTCCATATATGTAAAATAGACTAAATGAGACAATATAAAAACATGAAGCAGGGAGAGGGACGGAGGAGGGGAGAGAGATAGGGTTTGTGTATGCGTGTGTGTGTGTGTGGGGGGGGGCAGGCTGTGAGTACATCGGCAGGCTTTCGCCAAACAGGATTGTGTAAGCCATCTTAATAAAGCCCTTGGCTAGAAGCTGTGTCTCTGCCTCAGCAAAAGTGCTGATGATGGGGTGTGTCAACTGCAACACCAGTTACTGACTGGTTCAGCCTACTGGAATGTGTTTAACAGCGCTGTAACACACTCAACCCTTCTTTTTTTTGTTACCTGTTACATTTAAACTGTTTAATTCCCAATTGGCATACAAATATATAGTTCACCGGTGATTAGATAAATGTAGTGGAATAAAGGTTATAGGAAACTAGTGTGTGTGTGCATCTGTGTGGGTGTCAGGCATGTGCTTGGCCAAGAATCAAAAGGCAGGAAAATTGGTGCGCACACGCATCCACGCCGTATAAAATACCACCAGGGCCTCGTCACAAGATAGGGTACATGTGGAAACTATAATTCTATCCCTCTACCGGGGTGTGTAATTCCTCCATCATTCACATTGTATTCCTCCACTGTTTACCCTCAAAGGTGAATGCTAAACCTTGCTGGCCAAATAGAAAATTATGCACCGATTGTCACATCGGTCAGTCATTCATATCATTTTGAAAAGCAGGTAGTGGCTATTGGTTCATCGTTGTGCCACATCTTACCGTTGCCTCGCCAGACTTCGGCCAGGTGACAACCGCTCTCCCCAGGCTCTTTACAGAACTCCACCACATCTCGGCACGATGTTTCTGGTGTAATGGGTACCTCAGCAGGGTCCTGCTCCCCATCGCTGAGGTACACCGTTAATATCATCTGGAAGACAAGAGGTATAATGTGAGCAAAGGCCAAAATATCTGACTGGCCAATCAAAACAGGCCCGTAGCTAAGCATGCTTCCACAGATATATATCGATATCAGCAAAGATCCTTCACAAAGAACATGGATACAATTTGTGTATTTTTTTTAATTTTTTACAAGGAATTCAAAAGAATTTAATTAAATGATGCATGTAGCTACATACCAAAAAAAAAGCTAGCACAACACAGTGCATGTATTCAAAACTTCACAAAGATAAGAGCACAAACATCAGCCTTCAATATGCAGAAGATAAGTTTGAAACCAAGTGTTAAATAATAATGTAATCTAGAAGAGCGATGAACACAAATACACACCTGTATGCTACAGTATGTCTATTAAAGTTGCATTGTGAGTGCAGTCAGCCTCACACATACATACATACATACATACATACATACATACACATACACACACACACACATATACATACACACACACACACACATATATACATACATATACATACATACACACACACACACATAATCTATCAACAGTTTGAATGTTATTATTATTTTAGATTAATTTATATTGATTTAAAACCATATATACAAAATAGAATATAGGCATTGATTTACAAATATGTTGAATGTACTGTATATGTCTGCTAAACAGCTGAAAATATACTTTCATCACCAACTGTACCTAGTTGTAGTCAGGGTCTACAAACTTTTTGCCCCTATGAACAGTTATTGTGTGTGCTTTAAAGAACTGGGCATATGGCACTTTGTATGCACATGCTGTTACATGCCATACTGTTATTTACCTCGATTTAGACCTTCGTATTCCAACAAGAAAAGGTATGATTGAATTTTCCCCCAACAATTTACCTGCCTGCCTCCACATGCTTGTCTCTGTGTGATATAAGTAGTGTAAAACACATTTACTCCAGGTTTAATACACAACAAAATCCTTTATGGAAGGCTTAAGGCATTAGCAAGTTCAGGGTCTGCCAGCAGACATTCTAAATGAAAAGTGTGGAAAGTAAAACAATGACATCTTGATTGCACGCATCTCTGTACAGTTTACATTGAGCTTATCAGCAGATGTTAACAAGCATGAGTTAAAAACAGACTAACATAATATGCTCCTTTATGTGCTCTGCCTTGAGTAGTCTAGTTTGACACCAATACCCCAAGATGAAATGGCCAAATCTGATAGAAAACTAAAACAAGGCATTGATAGCCGCTGGCCAAATGCTCAAAGTCACTGCAAACTTTGTTTTACATGGTATGCTGTCAGTTTAGCCCAAACAAACTAGAAGATGTGTCAGACTGCATATAGTATTTTAAAACTACACATCCATATCTTCAAACAGACTGGGGAAAATGGCAGAATATATTGATCCATCTACAGTATAGTAGACAGACACCAAAAAAAAAAAAACAGGGGGTAATGAAAAATCATTATGCATTTTCCACACGCAAAGACGCTAAATATTAGATCAACACGCAACCCTCCTATTTGTTTATTAATTCAGAAGCACAAGTGCGTTTGTGTGAGAAAAATCTGTAGTTTTTTTGGTCAGGTAAAAGTAGTTGTTTAAATTAATCTCATCCATTTGAGCTGAAAAGGTTTTTTTTTAAAAAAGCATCCCTCCATGATCATAGGACAATGAATATATACAACATCTGCTAAAAGCTATTCAAAATCAGGGTCATCCACTTTCAAAAGCAATTACTTTAAAAACAGAATGACAAAACTTTTTTCTATATAACGTCTGTGGCCTTGTCTTGGAACATAATGCATCATAGCTCCTGAATAGTAGAAGCCACCATACCACTTACAATATCTACTGTATGTCACTACAGTAGCCTCACTATGACCGTTAAAGAATCGATTAGATGTTGTACAGTAATAGTACTTATTGAGCTCTCCCAGTAATAAGCTACCCAATGAAACATTTGTTTCCCCTCCAACCTTCTGTGGTCAGTGAGACAGCTGATGATGACCCTGACTGATTAAGAATCTCCTTTTTAAGGGAGACCTGGACAAGAGGGTCAACAAAACATGAAAACTAGCATTGGGAAAAACAAAGGATTCAGGAGTGCGTTCCTTTCCATGGGAAAATTAATCCATTAAATGAAATTGCTGCACGATTTTTCAAACGTGTTGTGTTTTGTTAGAGTCAAATTGACTGTAACAACAAAAACATTATTTAGTTCCTTCGTTTGTCCTCTGAAGTGTGTGCCAAAATGAGTTTCTAGAACATTTGCTCAACCAAATAGTGCAGCATAAACAGCCAATCAGAACAACATTACTGGATGCAGTGCTCCAACTATAAAAGCTTAGTCTAAATTGTATTTAAACTAAACAAACAATATTCAGGGTTACCAGTCACAACAAAAACAACATGGACACATATTCTGAAAATAAACAGGCTGGCTAAAGAAAACATCACCACCACTGGGCAGTGGTTGACAAATTGAGAAATACAAACCCCCCTGAGGCCGCTAATAAGGTTGGTTCTGCCCGTGTTCTTGGCACGTTTAACTAAACTCCGTTTCCTTATGTTCTCCTTCTTTGGTGGCCAGCAGTGATCCTTTGCCCAAATGGGGTGCTCCTTGGAAAGGCTAACCAGGCCACGCAACACTACAGCCACAAATCTCTTCATTACAGCGCTCCGCAGTACACATGAGACTTAATCACTACACATCCCAGGCAGACGCCCAACCCCGGAGAGGATAGCATGCAGCATCACACGGGGCTGCAGAGGAGACTTTAGAGGAATAGCCTTGCTGTGTAATCCAGGGAGGGTGGGAGTGAGAGAAAGAGAGAGAGAAAGGGGGTTGGGGGGGTGGACACACGCATAGAGAAGCTGGGGCACTGCTAGACAAATTGCCTGGGGTTTGCTGGTGGCAGTCATATCAATGACTAAAGGGGGCTAAAAACTATCAGATATTGTGACGCAAGTCCATATCGTCATAGCAATAATAATCATTATAATAATGATGATGATGTAGGTAACCCAACAGCGGATATGACATCAAATCACTGTGCTTTTTAAAAAAAAATTTAAACCACGGTAGTTGCTAAAGGTGATCGTCAAAGGGCATGAAGGTCAAACCTGGCAACCGTGTGTTTACACAACCTGTCATGAAAGGAGCAACAGACATAATGAGGTACGTAGTAGTAGTGTGCAGATGTGCTGCTTATCCACGGTGTACCAGGACCACGAAGGCATGGCTCACGAGCATGAAGCGTATTCGCTAACTTGTGAATAGCACTGTCAATGATGTAACATATCAAACAGAAATGCACACTGTATGCATAATGCTACAATGACTATCGAGAAGAGAGGTGTTTATCATTCACGTCCAGAGCGAGAAAGCTCCCAGGCTGGGTGATTCACAGTCATCATTTCACTTCATATTCGCATTGCCAGCTGCCGAGCACTGACAAGGAAACACGGTCTATCATTCATTAAACTTTACTTCAGACTCAAGGTTCTCAGAGTATATCAGTCTCTCTAAAGAAGGGCAAAGTTTATCATAGTTTTCTTATCGTAAGATAAGATCAGATCTTTTGCACTGAAAAGCTACACATTTTAATCGCTAGAAAAGACAAAGAAGGAAAATACTGAATATTTTCGAAAAGAACAAGCACAACCGTAATGTCTTAGACAACTGTCAAAACAAACGGCAATACTGGCACGATAGTAAGCAAAGGACATTAATTACAGCTATTCTAGCTAACACACTGCACAATTTCAAGACTACAGACAGACATACTGGGCAAGTCTCCTTGGATTGAAAATCCAAGATAATTCAAATAGCAATGGAATACAACAATGATGAAAACAAGCACAAAACTGCATTTTTGTAAGAGAAGAAAAAAGAAATACTATAAGACTAAACTCACTTCTGGCCATTGTGAAGACAGGAAATCTGGAAGATAGTGACGACATCGCATGACCAGGTCTCAAGCCACACCCTAATAAAATCTCAATGTCTCAACTAAGTATCTTGTAGGCTCCATTCCAGCCTAATATTTTCCTTTGTCTGAATCATTAAAGATTAGATTTTATGATTGTAGAAGCGAGTTTGAGGGGGGAAGAAACAACTGCCTCAACAGATCCGATTACTGGTCATTCAAGGAAACGTATTAATGAGACAATGATTTGTATAAGCAATGAGAACTAGGGTGCTAAAGACAGATGGGAACTGTACATCAAGTGGAGAGTCTTTTCATCTTACTGAGGTACATTTTAAAAAACTGCTTCTAAACTTTATGTTACAAGCGTTAAATCCTTAAGCATTTTTAGTTCTTGTGAGCTTTAAAATTAGATGAAAGGGAGAGAAAAACTCCCGACGATACACTGTTTACCATTCTTTTAGGTGTTGATAGCCATCTGAACTGTGCAAATGATGCCATTACACAATATACAGTACCAAGTTCTAAGGTTTCCCTTAACAACAGAGTATATAAGCCGGCAACGCCATAAAAACCTAGATGTGCCAGGAGTATCATTGGCTGTTGGAAAAACATGAGAACAAAAGAGTCTGCTCTATTCTCAAATGCTGTTAGACTCTGACACCAAACATCTCCACAGGGCGAAGATGACAGAATAATATATTTAAATGTGAACAACCTCCCTAATATTTGACAATTGAAACTTATTTAGCTGCGTTATTGCTTTAGTGTCTAATGTATCAGAGTTCTTGTCCGAATAACTCACATAATTTATATCATAAACAACAAAAAAACATCATCTTGTTTCTACAAACCTCAGCCTCATTGAGATCTGTATTCACATAATAGGAATTATAGATAAAATGCCACAAATCCACATGGAAATTTGATGCATACATATTTTTCAACAAGGACTAAATTAGCATCAATAATTTGCCCTCCAATATAGAATGAAAAAAAACCAGCTATTCATTTGATTAAATATATTCAATATGGGAACATACACAAATGCTGGAAATAGGCGCACATAAGCATAGGCTATTAGGACTACATCAACCTTTATAACGTTAGCACTTGAAGTAGCTAGATCTCACAAAGGAGTGGATTGTCTTATAGTTCAACTATCTTTTATCTAAGGCTACCGAATTATTGGATACATATGAGGACAAGTAAGTACTTGGACATCCCATGTGAATTCATAGCTCACCTTTCCTATTTCTTGCATAAATCTAGGTTTGGACTATATCATAATGGTGTCCCAAACAGGTTCTAACGTATTTATATTATTGCATTACGCCTGTATAAACACGAACAAATATAAAATGTAACATAAGATTGACCATATTGGTAAAAATACCAGTGATAGACGGTGAACATTTTCAAACTCACATACTATATAGTATTGGCTACTACGGTACTGTTTACAGATGCGATCTAACATGGATACAAATATGACATGGATTATGTACACTTACCGGCATCATATTGACAGTTTTTTTGGATCAAATCTCGTCTGGCATCAAAACAATCTGGTCTGTGGCTCACCCATTAATCTTTGGGATATGGGTGGGGGCAGTAACAGTGGACCGAACTGCTACTCAGAGGCCAAGTAGAACCAATTCAGCCTTTCGACTCTGTAGGGCGAAACAGTAATACACTTTACAAAGAGTTGGCTCTTGGCCCACCTAGGTTTGGGTTCCTAAATTAAACCATACCGTAATTCCATAAAGAGTGGATGGGTGGAAACGCTCCAATTGCGGTACGGTAACGTACTGTACAAGCAATGCGATGGTATGGTAGCTACCGTATGGTACGGTACAGCAGTAGACAATTTTAGCTTTAGCTTGGAATCAGATGCAAATAACACGTGAAAGAAAATCAAATTTATGAAAATGTATTATATAAAGAAGAACACATGGACTCGACTCACCAATGTCAAAAGCGATACATTGTTTCGGCGTGGAATGTACTTCGTTAGGTCCGTTCTACATTTGCTAAGCTAGCCAGCTGTCAGTCAGCTAACTCCAACGTCGTTAGCTGTTAGCCGAATTCAGTGAGTAGTCTACTGTAAGGCGATCTCTAAGTCTAACCTTTCGCTAGCTCATTGACTGTACACTGGAACATACTACTTAACTTAGGTGTAACATAGTTTGAGCTATTTTATAGCCCGTGTAAATGTCCGCCCATAATAGTTTAATTAAAATCTAGTATGTTATCTTGTGCGGCTAACGCGGCTAGTTGACGAAAATAACTGGATCCAGTTGTTGACTATAAAATGGGCGGGGCATTGGAATGTCGCGTAAAAGTAACAACAGTCTTTACTTTTACCAGGCACAATAAAATAATAAAATCAAACGAGAACATTTGCAGTGAGTTTAATATCCAAACTGTATGCTGCGATTTATAAGTTTTTATAATGTCAAATAACAGGATATTTGTTGCATTCTTAAGACAAAATACACATACCCCAGTGTAGTCTATTGTAGTGTTTTTGTAACCCATTTTACTGTACAGCACTTTGTGACTACTGTTTGTTGTTTTAACGTGCTATATACATACATTTGCTTGCTTGCTAGTCTCGGCAGTATACTTCGTCACAGATACGGACGTTATTGGACGAGAAACGACGAGTAATTAATCTGGTGTAGGCCTATGTCTCTGACTGACATACAGTATCATACAAACACACACATCGTGATGTTGGACATTTGCCTAATAGATATGCCACAAATCATTAGGATCGTGACGTGTGTGTCGTCAGCATCACGGCTCCACAGTTAGAAATAGACTCTATACTGACTTCACTGTGCAAGGGTTAAAAGATCTTAGATCCTATATTTTAATTTAGGCCTACTTTAAATCACATTATGCTAAATAGACTATACCATTGACAAGTCTATGTTAAAGAGTTTATTTTATTATACGCAGTATTTAAATATAGCAGGATACACTGACTGTTATATTGTTTGAATGTTTCTACAGATTTAAAATTGAAATCATAATATAATCCAGTAGGTCTCATTGTCTTGAGTGTTAAGGGTTAAACAATCCAGTGACACCTGCTGGACTAAATTGTGATTGCATACTATATTGCTCACTGTTATTCATGCTAACAGTGGTAGTTCAAGTCCTGATTAAAGATCATAATGCTTTGATAAATGTTGCTTTATAATCTAGTCTATTGTATAGTGATGTGATTTATTTTCAGGAATAAAAACATTTACCGGGTGTTATTTTTGAAGTCACACCCTACACACCAGTAATCCATCATGCTGTAGTGTCTACAATGTGAAAGACCAAAGCAATCGTCGTGGAGGGACAGGCAACGGAAAAACGGGAACTGCAGGTATTTAATCCGGAATCACTCGGCCCGTACCGAGTGGAGCTGTGGAGCCCTGGTGACTGTCTCCGCCAATCAAAACAGCTGCAGGGACCTGTAGATCTGCATCCAATTATGTTCTGCAGACGTTCTTTCTTCTTTCATACATAATTATAGAGCGGTTTTGCCGTTATGCATATACTTATACATATTTTATACTAAATAGATCAGTAGTGCCTTATGTTATTTAATTGTGATGTGACAGTAAACGAGAGAAGATTTTCACATATTGCGTTTCTCATATTAAATATGATGTAAATGATGTAGCAATGGCTTTTTTTTTTTACACGCACATTAAATAAAGACACAAATATATATCAGGTAATCCGGTACTCAGAGGTCTTGCAGGGGGTCCTCCAAATTATTTGAGCACATAATGTGAAATATACATTAACATAACTACAACCTAGCTATTTCTAATCTGTCAAAAATTATTTGAATGGTTTAGCATTGTATAGGCAGAATGGTGAATTTGTCTTAACTAAATTAAATATCATTTCACAAAGTTGAAAGGACGATTTATTTGAAAAGTTTGTGCAATTTCTGGATCATGCTGAGTATCTAAACACTCCTGTCTTCATTTAGCATTGCCATGATTCTTCATCTGAAGACGCACTTTGGCTATGAGCAGTGACATTCTTATCAAATCAATATCAGACAATGTTTATAAATTATATATCAACACAAATAAGCATCTTATTTGCATGGTAATTGTGCATATCTGCCACTCACCATAATAAACCTGTAAGATTGTGGCCCATTTGACTGGCTGGTGCAAGAATCTGCCATGTTCTTGCACCAGCCAGTCAAATCTGTAGAAGGAAGGTAAATTAATAACCTGACATGCCAGAGGAATTGTTGTCACAAGTCCATCTGATTGGATTAACCATTTGGTTGTTTTCTCTGTATGCACACCTAAACCACACCATATAGGTATCAACACAACACTGATTGGAAAGTTCAGTTGCTACTCTGACACATTCAAAATGATTCCTAGGCTTTCCAGACTGATTCTCACTGTGAAATTAAACTTAAACTGATGGTCTTGCGAGGCTATATGAAAGCCCATCCTGTGCCACGTTGATTACCAATGGATAATTGCATTATACACACACATTTTGGGGACCATTAGTATTTGCCTTAAAGTACAACACTTAATAGTAGGCTAAACAGTACATTTACCTAACATCATCTCATGTTGAATAATTTGTTATTTTCCAGTATCAACTTCCCCATGTTCTTCACCTGCTCCACTATCAACAAATAGGCTATACTGTTGGTTATTGTATGTAGTTTCTTGCTACTGTGAATTATAGACATGTCAAATAGCCTAACTAACAGATTATTTTTACTGCATGTAAGGCCTACTGAAGTAAGTTATATTGTTGATAGCCTCTGCGTAGTTAAAACATTAAACTCAAGTGAAGGGCTATACATATAGGCTATATTCATCCTTATTTACAATATATCAGCAAGTGTGGAGGAACCATAAGTCATCCTAATAGACCAACTAGAGGAATGTGGTCATCAGGTGGAACTTTGCAGTTCCCCTTCTATATATGACCTGGGCACAAGATAATGATGCATAGCACCAGGCTTTGGATCACCAAAAGAATTATATAAATGGTAAATGGGCTCATTTATATAGCGCTTTTATCCAAAGCGCTTTACAGTAATTTGCCTGACATTCACCCAGT
>JAODOY010000017.1:2302182-2313874 GCA_025399855.1 Forbesichthys papilliferus | reverse complement strand
TTACATACATACATATGTGTTGTTACATGTTAGTTACATGTTAGATACAAGTTAGTTACATGTTAGTTACATGTTAGATACATGTTAGATACAAGTTAGTTACATGTTAGTTACACGTTAGTTACATACATACATATGTGTTGTTACATGTTAGTTACATGTTAGATACAAGTTAGTTACATGTTAGTTACATGTTAGTTACATACATACATATGTGTTGTTACATGTTAGTTACATGGATATACATGTACAAAATACAGGCTCACTTTGGAATGAACACCTTCCGTAACCAGATATTGTAGGAGTGATGCATGCCACACATGTTTGTAGTTGTGCGCTGACCTCCCTGACCCCTGACCCCTGACTCCCTGTCTGGCCTGCAGGTTCCCAGTAGTTCAGTTTCTCTGTCACTGCTGCTTTCACTCTGCCTTCCTGACAAACAAAGCCACACTCACACGCTCTAGAAGGAGCCCATTAACCACACCCAGCCATGAGACGTGGTACTAACCTCAACTTAGAGATCCTCAGCGATGGCCTGTTGCACCAAAGGCTCCTGTGAGGCTACTAACAAAGGACTGCTCTCCAGATACTTCAGCTTCCCCAGCGAGCAGCGGGCTCTTACAGCGGTTAGCCCTGCCCCTCCACGCGGCGCGTGTACAGAAACTAACGCGCCTTGTTGCGGTGTCTGAGCCACTGAGCGTTGCTTAGCGATGCTTAGCCTAGCGCTGTGCTTGTGCCTTTACCGTAGTGCCTTGTCTTGCTTGCTGAATGCCAACAGGAATGTCTCTTTCGCTCGCTCCAGCACCTTTAGAAGAACGTTCTCCCAAAACATTCCATTCTGTATTTGGAGGTCACATCCCAAGGTGTACCTGGAGAGACAGACCTCCCAGGTGTACCTGGAGATACAGACCTCCCAGGTGTACCTGGAGATACAGACCTCCCAGGTGTACCTGGAGATACAGGCCTCCCAGGTGTTGGAAAAGCTAGCAACAGAGAACTGCATACTTGATTAGTTTTTAGTTTTTCTGTAAATGAATAAGATGCAGACCCATGACTAACATCTTCACAATAACATCCTCAACTGTCTTAACACTAATCAGCCCATCAGTTTTGTCATGGTGACGGAAATAAAGTGTTCCTCTTGTGCATGCTTTGCCAACCTGCCACCGATGTGAACCCCTTGCCTCCATCAGACCATTCCCCTCCCGAACCAGACAACGTCGTCATACCAATCCATGAGGAAGAGGAGGAATCGCAAAACCAGCGCAGAAATTGATCAATAGCATCCAATTATACATTGCTCTGACGCCTTACTGTGTTTGTGAATATTCATCTATTGTGGGTTTGACATCTGTACTTACCAATTTAGGTTTTAATTGTATTCTTGTAACATATTTTCATTGTGTTCATGAACTGTGTTAGTGAGAAATGTTCACGTATACATCATTGAGGTTGTTGTATTCTTTCCGCATATTGTTTGAGCTTCATAACTTATATAGCAGCAGTTGTGTTTCAGTGTGTCCACAAGGCCTTTCAGTTTAGAGTATTGTATCTCTTAATAATCATCAATTTTCTTTCATGCAGTCACAGATGACTTTACCGAAAGTGTAATTGCATGTCTGTGTTGTATATTTAGCGCATTTAGTTTCCTTTCATCCAGAATATACGTGTCGTTGTGAATCTGCATGCAGGACAACAATGCTCTCATTGCTTCATGTTAGAACTGCAGATTGTAAATTACACAGCCTGATTTTCTTATTTATTTCTGAAACAGAAGAGGCATTTTTCAATAAAACTACTGAAAATGGACCACAGTGTGATTTCTCACCACAACCATGCTTTGCTCAAGGGAACTGTGACATTATTATTCCACATCGTCTTGCAGCACACCCAGATGTCCGTGCTCTAGTTATGGAACTTGCTAGTTTAGCTAGCTAGTTTAGCTAGCTAGTTTAGTTAGCTAGTTTAGTTAGCTAGTTTAGCTAGATGTGACTAAAACAGTGCTGTCTGTCCAGTGTAAATGAAAGCATTGGAAGGAGAGCTCAGGCATCAGGCTGTTGAACAATGTGTAAAACAAGACAGCCATCCAATAGGAACATGCTGTCAGTGAGTGATGCTTTAGGAGTGAGATCTCTGGAACAGACCTCGTGAGGACTAGTACCGCAGCCAGCACAGGAGACAGATGATTCAAGACAACACAGTCATGTGGATCACAATGAGATTGGGAAGACACAGAACACGTAGAAAACACTCTCGTCCCTCTGAGATCTCTTTTGAAGCTGCATGGTTGGCCACGTGTAAAGAGAGCATACATGCTAACATGGTCTGTGGCGGAGACTCGATGTCTCAGAGTTTAAGAATGTCAAACACTTTCCTAGAGCTGTTGGATCAGATGGAATAGAACCACCTGGATTACAGTCTTATTATATCTATATCTTATTTCTGCCAAAGCATTGGTTCTCAACAAGACGTTTGTATAAAAATATATAAACAACCATGAACCATAATAAAACAAATTATATATATATATATATATATATATATATATTAAAATATGTAATTTTACATATTTACAATATGTAAAATATATTTACATTTACATTTTTGTACATAATAACAGACCTTCCCACCAGTATGATGGCAGGAGAACAATACGTGGAGTCACACTAACACAGCCTGCAGCTAACCCTGGAAGCCCTGGAGAGGATTGGAGCTGCGTGCCCACTAGCCCCATTAGCCAAACCAGGACCACTTTGATTTATGGTGCACAGGAGCTGAGCAAACATCTGGAGGATGACGTACTCTAATCTTTGTTGAATTTTCATGTTGAATTGTACAGAGGAGGAACAACAATCAGCCTTAAAGGTGGAGAAAGCTATAAGTTAATAATGTCATATTTAGTGAATGTATCCACACATTCTGCTGTCAACTGAACAAATAATCTGGTGTTTCTCTACAGTCCTGGTTCTGTCCGTGTCTGTGTGCGCGTGGGAGATGTGAATCAGACGATGTTTGACCTGATTTAGTCGTACATATTCTCATTCATCTGCATGTTGCCAGGCGACCTGGTCAGTTAGTTGACATGCTAGATGTTTCATGATGTTTACACAGGTTGCTCTGGCAAAAGAACCCTACTTCTCCTCCATTGGCTGATCGTGCCAGCTGTGATGTATTTGTAATTTATGTAAAATACATACAGTATATCACACTGCCAAATAGAACATGTATGAAATTAGTTAACTCAGCCCTGATAGAGACAGACAGGCAGACAGATGCTTTTCTAACCTTCGGTCACAGCATAGCCTCATTCACACACACACACACACATTCATACACTGATATTGGCGACAGCCAGGCAAGGTGCCACTTGACTATACATTAACAACATACTGTACATTAACAACATAACGTATATTAACAACATACTGTAAATTAACAATGTACTGTACATTAACAACATACTGTACATTAACAACATACTATACTTTAACAACATACTGTATTTTAACAACATACTGTACATTAACAACATAACGTATATTAACAATGTACTGTACATTAACAACATACTGTATTTTAACAACATACTGTACATTAACAACATACTGTAAATTAACAGTGTACTGTACTATACATTAACAACATACTGTACATTAAAATGTACTGTACATTAACAACATACTGTACATTAACAATGTACTGTACATTAACAACATACTGTAAATTAACAGTGTACTGTACATTAACAACATAACGTATATTAACAATGTACTGTACATTAACAACATACTATACTTTAACAACATACTATACATTAACAATGTACTGTACATTAACAATGTACTGTACATTAACAACATAACGTATATTAACAATGTACTGTACATTAACAACATACTGTATTTTAACAACATACTGTACATTAACAACATACTGTAAATTAACAGTGTACTGTACTATACATTAACAACATACTGTACATTAAAATGTACTGTACATTAACAACATACTGTACATTAACAATGTACTGTACATTAACAACATACTGTAAATTAACAGTGTACTGTACATTAACAACATAACGTATATTAACAATGTACTGTACATTAACAACATACTATACTTTAACAACATACTATACATTAACAACATACTGTACATTAACATAACGTATATTAACAACATACTGTACATTAACAACATAACGTATATTAACAATGTACTGTACATTAACAACATACTGTACATTAACAACATAACGTATATTAACAACGTACTGTACATTAACAACATACTGTACATTAACAACATAACGTATATTAACAACGTACTGTACATTAACAACATACTGTACAACCAAAAGAGGAGGTCTTGAAACACATATTGATAGCTGTCAACTGAAGCAGCTGTCTTGTCTGATGCCACCGACCTACTGCCTCTTAACCAACCCATATTCACATGCAGGGTTCTAAGCCTGGGACACAGGAACCGTATCAGTATTAGTAACAATATCAGTAACAGTAGTATCAGTAACAGTAACAGTATTAGTAACTGGGGGTCAAGCCAGGCCACAAACTGCCTTTGTAAATTGTTTTATACCTTAGAATTATAAATTCACCATATTCTACAAATCAGACAACATGTGCATCTCAATACATTTAAATATTGTGGAGAAGTTAAGTAATATCTATAGTTATATTGAAATTTAAGTGAAACTCATCGTGGATTAATTACACACAAAGTTAAATAGTTCAAGCCTGTATTTGTTTTAATCTTGATGATTAGGCTTACAGCTCATGAAACCCCCAAATTCAGTATCTCATATAAATATAAATAGTGCAATATTGTGGACTCAATGTGTCGCACTGTAATCAGCTAATTAACTCAAAACACCTGAGCCTTTAAATTTCTCTCTGGTCTCTCACTCCAGTTCATTAAGCTTCACAATCATGGGGAAGACTGCTGACTTGCCAGGTGTGCAGAACACACATAGACACCCTCCACAAGGAGGGAAAGCCTCAGACCATCACTGCTAAAGTAGCTGGCTGTTCAGAGTGCTGTATCCAAGCAGGTTCATAGAAGGTAGAGCAGAAGGAACAGGTGTGGTAGGAGAGGTGCACAACCACAGGGATACCCGGAGCCTTGAGAGGATTGTCAAGCGGAGGCCATTCAAACATGTTGGTGAGGAGTGGACTAAGGCAGGGGTCAGAGCATCAGGGGCACCACACACAGATGTATCAAGGAAATGGACTGTGGCATTCCTCGTGCCGAGCCACTCCTGAACCAGAGGCAACGTCAGAAGCGTCTTACCTGGGCTGAGGAGATAAAGAAACTAACCTAGTGGTCAAAAGTTCTGTTTTCAGATTAAGTACATTTTACATTTCATTTTGCAATCAAGGTCCCAGAGTTTGGAGAACAAGCGGAGAGACACAGAATCCAAGTTGCTTGAATCCCAGTGTGAAGATTCCACAGTGTTGATTTGGGGAGCCATATCATCTTGTGGTGTTGGCCTACTGTGTACTACTATCAGGTCCAGAGTCAACTCAGCCGTCTACCAGGATATTGTAGAGCACATCATGCTTCTTTCTGCTGACGAGCTTTATGGAGATGCCGATTTAAATATCCAGCAGGACTTGGCACCTGCCCACACTGCCAAAGGTACCAATACCTGTTTTGATCACCTGCTTGATTGGCCAGTAAACTCACCTGACCTGGACCCCATAGAACATGTATTGGGTATTGTCAAGAGGAAGATGAGAGACACAAGACCCAACAATGCAGATGAGCTGAAGGCTGCTATCGAAGCAACCTGGGCTTCCATAACACCTCAGCAGTGCCACAGGCTGATGGACTTCATACCCTGCCGCAGAGATGCAGTCATTCATGCTAAAAGGAGCCCTGACCAAGTGAGTGCTTGTACACAAACATACTTTTCAGAAGGTCGACATGTCTGTGTTATAATAAATGTTTTCACTGGTCCTGTCATGTTCTAATTTTCAGATACTGAATGTTTTATGAGCTATAAGCTGTAATCATCAAGATTAAAACAAATACAGGCTTGAACTATTTAACTCTGTGTGCAATTAATCCACAATAATGCACTTTGTCAATTGAATTATTGAAATTACTTAACTTTTCCATAATATTATAATGTATTGAGATGCACCTGTACACGTGTGCTCTGATTAGCTTTATGGTTGATGTTCTTATTTTATTGACTAATTATCATTATCTTAACAATATCAATCCAGTTAATCCCTTCACCTTCATGAAAGGCAGAAATACATGCAGCATTTGTCATAACTAAATAACAAACCATTCCAGACTCTTCCTAAATGTACAATATATAGTTTAATTTTGTTTACATTGTTGGTCTAGCAAATTAAATATCTGTGTTTTTATGTCTTGTTTATGTTTCTGGGGGTTTACAGTAATGGTGTAATTAAAGGTATTATGTATCTTACAGTGAAATTATGCTGAAATCAGAAGTATAGTGAAACATTGCTAGTTTGATTTTAAAGGGTTAAAGTTATACCGAGTCAAATTATATACAGTATATTGTAGTGTCGGAAATTGTTTAATAATACCAGTATCAGAACTCCGAAAATATATCCTTTCATTCCAAGCAGAGATATTAACTGAAACATCTGCATTGTTTGGTTCAACAACCAGCAAAGTAGTTTATCTCGACAGGTCTTATTTGTCAGTGAGAATTAGCTGGGAAAGTTCTGAATACAGAAAATCTCATAATTTAGGCTATTTATTTAAATGTAGTTGAATGTTTAAAGAAAATGTAGACAGAGAAATCATAAGATATTGACAAGAGTCTTATTCTCACCACAGACCTGTCAGTCAAATATAATATTTCAGCATGCTTGCTCAATATTCCATCAGATCTAATCTGATTTGTTGTCTGGTGAAGATGTTTTCTCTACCTTCTGACATGTGAAAGATAAATGGCTCCCAAGCTCTCTTCCTGCAAGCCAACGGGCATATTTAGACCCCGGTGGGGTCAGACAGGATGTGTAGGAGCCATAGCACTGCGTTATCACTGTTAGTGTACATATTAATTTCACTGTCTATTGTTAATTTAACTTAAAGTCTGTTTAACACACATTTGGATTGGAACGTCACTACTGGAGCGAGGAGAAAGAGCACCATCTACAAGTTGGACCCTGTACTGGAGGATGGAGTTCTGGGAGTGGGTGGGAGATTGAGCAAAGCAGCGATGCCTGAGGAAACCAAGCGTCCGATGATACTACCTAAAGATCTCCATATCTCCACACTTATCCTTCAGCATATACATGAACAACAGATGGCAGATCTCCCAAAGGAGAGACTGGAAGCTGATTTTCCACCTTTCAGTAATGTAGGTGTGGACTATTTTGGACCCTTTGAGACTAAACAAGGAAGAAGTCTAGTCAAACGTTATGGTGTCATATTTACTTGTATGTCCAGCAGAGCAGTACAGAGATGGCCAACTCATTAGATGCTGCCTCCTGCATAAAGGCCCTAAGGAGATTTATATGCAGAAGAGGTCAGGTAAAACATCTACGCTCTGATAATGGAACCAACCTCGTAAGAGCTAAAAGGTAATTGCAAGCCACTATTGCAGGTTGGAACAAGGAGAAGATGCAGACAGCGATGCTCCAGAAAAACATTCAATGGAGCTTTAATCCGGCTGCAGCGTCACTTCATGGTGGGGCGTGGGAAAGGCTGATCCGTATGGTGAGACAAGTACTCCACTCCATTGTACAAGAACAAACACTTGATGATGAGGGTTTGCAGACACGTTTCTGTGAAGTGGAGGCCATTCTAAACAGCCGCCCTATCAGTACAGTGGCTGAGGACTGGTTTGACCTTGAGGCACTGACACCTAACCACATTTTACTCCTCAAGTGTCATCCAGCCCTGGCTCCTGGATTATTCCTAAGGACGGACATGTACATCCGACGACGCTGGAAACCAGTTCAATATCTTGCTGATCTATTTTGGAAAAGATGTACAAAGGAATACTTACCTTTGTTGCGAGAGCGACCAAAGTGGATTCCAAATTGGAGACGTTGTGTTGGTGGTGGACGGTACTGCCCCTCGTGGGTCTTGGAAACTTGACAGAATTGAAGAAGTCCTACCTGATGTCAAAGGCTTGGTGAAGACGGTAAAGATTAGGACTAAAACCCGGTCTATTTGGAAGACCAGTGACGAAGATCTGCCTACTGCTGGAAGGTGCGGAGGGGTCTGATTAATACCATGGAGATGAGTATTCCTCACACTGACTCCAGGTTAAACATACAGTTTAAATGTTGTTAATGTATAATACATACATTTTGGCTCCTTTATAATATCACATATGGTGATTGTCCATGCGCACAGTTAGGTGTGTAGGAGCCATAGCACTGCGTTATCACTCTTAGTGTACATATTAATTTCAGTGTCTATTGTTGATTTAA
The DNA here is from genome assembly GCA_025399855.1 of Forbesichthys papilliferus. Lineage (NCBI taxonomy): Eukaryota > Metazoa > Chordata > Actinopteri > Percopsiformes > Amblyopsidae > Forbesichthys > Forbesichthys papilliferus. The sequence goes on along the minus strand of JAODOY010000017.1, from coordinate 2,305,424 downwards.
CTTAGTTTGTTTAACACACATTTGGATTGGAATGTTTTAACGTCTTGTAAGTGAACCTGAGAACGCAGACCAACGAACCGCTTCTAAATTATCGTTAAAATACATAGTTACAGTTTATGTTATGTTTATGTTCTATCGTTGTGGTTGGACCGATCAAGGCCAAAACCAGACAAATGGAAACACAACTGTCACTTCAACATGTCATGTTTTAACTGAATGAGATTAGATGGAATATTATTACTCACCTCATAAAGATCAAAATATTCTAATTACATTATTATGATGTTATGTTAGATTGATCTCAATAGGTGTGTCATTATTCTACAATTTTAATAAAACTGGATAAGTGGTAAGGTTCAAATTTTATAATCCAAAAAGAGGAATAATTATTCCAGGTCTTTGACTGGAAGATAAAGCTGTTTATTTACTTGAAATATGTATAATAATAAGTATGCAGTACAGGATCCATGTATTAACACATCATATGTCAAGTGTCTAATAGCAACACATTCATTTCTAAGACTTTCTAAACATCCTAAACAACAGTGAGCTTCTGGGCACATTATCAGACAGTGTGCTTTAAAGCATACATTCCTGCAATGCATTCTGGGGCAGCTGTGTGTGTATGGATAAAGCCTCAATCCACAACTTGGCCGAAATGCTTCTTTGTGGGCTTTCAACATGAAGGTGAGATAAAGTAGCTTCCTTTCCGTTCCTGATGAACTTATTGTTCAAAGCAGCTATGCTCAACTCAGCGGGACAGAGTGCTCTTTGCTTCAGGAGATCCATGCCTGCTCACCATGTGGAAGAGGGAACTGATTAAACAAGATACACGTCTGACCATGGCAATCTAACTGGGGAGACTGTTCCACATGATAATCATGTATGCTGTTATAAACTATGTCTTGACAATTAGTATGTTCTTGGATATAAAAGTTTGTGTCTCAAATATAGGATGAACTATTCCAAAATATTGTAGCTGAACATCTGTAGTAGTAGTTGGGATTTTAAATAATGTTATTTTTGTTTAACATGGACACTGTTGTTTGCATATCTATCTTATGAAATAGAGCCTAACAACATGTACAGTAGCTTGTCTGTATTTAACCTTAAAGTTGTAAAAGATCGGAACATGATAATAGTAATAACTGGACTCTTAGTTGTTACAAATGAACAAAATGGAACACCACAAATAAATCTTAGAATATTGTTGTGTATGACAGGGTACAGGTTGCTTTGATTCAACTCAATTTGAATCAGATGAAAATTATCACCTTCAAGGTGAATTCATTGTTATTTCAGCCTCTTGAGAATATTTTGAGAAACAGACTGAAGAATCTAGAAAGCAGATTATAAAAGACATCATTGGCAGCTTTGCTATTATTTTTTATTAAGAGCCACACTGAACATTTCGTCAGCACTTTTAACAGATGTTGATATTTCTGTATCATGGTATTTCACTTGGTGACGTGTACTTTCACGTTTACACTTGAGAAGGATGTTTTACTTGGTGGTTTCTCTGGATAAATACGTGTTTGGATTGTGAATAACTGGTGTGACCATGTCACGTCCGCCGTTAGGAGAATTACATTCCAATGTTTACATACATCAGCTGTGCTTTGATCCGGGACAACATCACACCTGAAGGCCTCACCAGACCTTTTCCACGTGTCTTCTCTAAAAATGATTTCCAGATGTTGATAACATCCTCAGGTCCTCTGCACTTGATGCTGTCCCATAGTGATGACATAGGTACATTATTACTGGGGACAATCACACTGGGATTATATTTAATTGACATTTGTCATCCTAATATTAGCATTGTTTGTGAAGGCGGCCTAATAGTCTGAAAGATGTTGACGGCGTAATGCTTTTGGGGCAGAATGAAGTTTAAGTTCCCTGAGTCACTTAACAGATGTGGTGTGTGTGCGTGCGTGCGTGCGTGTGTGTTTTTATCTGCTGCAGAGCTGAGTGTCCATTGGCTGAACTGCAGCCAACAAAATCCCAGACAACTGCTTTTCCTCTTTTCTGACCTTTGGCAGTGTGTTGAGGCAGGACATGTTGTTATCAGCTAGCATGTTATCAGCTAGCATGCTATCAGATAGCATGCTATCAGCTAGCATGCTATCAGCTAGCATGTTTATCACAGGGCCAGTGACCGTATTGGCTAGCATGTTATCAGCTAGCATGCTATAAGCTAGCATGCTATCTCAGGCCAGTGATCAGATCAGATCTGATGAGTCCATGAAGGTAATTATCTGATGCTTGTGAATGGAGCAGCACACAGAGAAGGAGAAAGGTTCCTGATGTGTTCTCAGTTGTCTGGCAGCGAATGAAACTGTTCGCTTGCTAAAGTGAATTCCTGCTTTAATAGGAAGCGTTTAATGAAATCACTTGTTTTATGGAAACAATGTGTGCGTTAACTACAGCCTGGGCCAGAGCGGTGTGTGTGTGTGAGGGGGTGGGGTGGGTCAGTGAGGACATGTATGCTAGCTACATGTATGCTACATCTGCTCCCAGTCTGGCACGCTGGCCCATGGTTTGAAGACTCATCAAGTGTAATGGCCTCCGACAGGGGCAAGTTGTTCCCATTAGCGGCCTCCCAGGGGGGCGGTGCGTGTGCCAGCGCACCAATCAGATGCCCCGCTGAAGCACCATGGAACCAGAGACATGAGCTCCTCCTAGCCTTCTTCATTCCAGCTGCAGCGTGATCCAGAAGCAACTCACCAGAGACATGAGCTCCTTCTAACATCAAGACGGACATGCTGGACACCAGTCTGCGTTAGGAGCTCATCTCTGTGGGCGGAGCCAAGCAGAACCAACGGGTCCAATCAGAGGTTGCTCTGGCAGACGTTGTCTTGCTGCTGGCTGACATGCATGTGACGCTGCAGAGCCACCATCGCCTCTCAGCCAGGTGCAGAAGGCTCCTGGCTGGGTCTGCTGGGGACGTCTGCAGGACACATGCAGCCGTGAGCACCAGGACACCATGACAATACGGTGTCACTCATGTTATTGGCTAACAGTAACTGTCTCCCATCAACTCCATAACCCCTATCTGTCAATTAACATCACACCTGAATAATAAGACAGAGAGATGCAGAAGTATCATATTTCTAGGAATACTTCATGATAATGTATATAGTCTCTGTATATAGTCTCTGTACTGCAAGTGTAGCGGTGGCCAGCCGGTAGCTGTGCGGTGCTAATCCTCACTCTCCGACACCTCATAGGACGTTCTGGCG
>JAODOY010000017.1:2290633-2301793 GCA_025399855.1 Forbesichthys papilliferus | reverse complement strand
TTGTTTAACCCCCCCCCCCCCCCCCCCCCCACACACACACACGATTATATGGGCCAGTTTAAATTAGTTAACTAGTTATCAGGCTTCTGCAGAGACTTAATTAGAATCAGGTGTGTTGGAGCAGGCAGACATCTAAACCAAGCAGGACAGTGGCCCTCCAGGACCACGCTTGGGCAGCCCTGAGGTGCGTTCAGAATTGGCAAACGTTTGCAAACAAATGTAATCAATTTTGCGATCACATTGTGTTCGCTGCGAACAAAAGCAAGCGGCTTGAGGAGGTAGCTCTCGACGAACACACGCTGAAGCTGGACGAAGGGTGACTGTTTACCCAAATCGTTCAATACAAGTTCAAAGCAAACGTTTGCCACTGTTTGCCAATTCTGTTTGCTTCTAAAGCAATTGATTATTTTAAGTGGCTCTATACGACTTTCTGCCACTAGATTTCAGACTAACACACACACACACACACACACACACACACACTCCAGCATCTCGGAGCAAATCACATGCTGCTTGGGCCACACACTATGATGCGCACGCGGTCGGCCCTGGCTATGAAATCCAAAAAGCCCAAGATGTTCTAATGTGTGGCGGCCATGTTGAATACGTGGTGACCGAATGAGGCTTCCCCGCAGGTCAGCTGCTGCCCAACGTGTTCAAGTCCCACGCCTGGGGCATCCTGCACACGCTGCTGGAGATGTTCAGCTACCGCATGCACCACATCCAGCCCCACTACCGCGTGCAGCTGCTGAGCCACCTGCACAGCCTGGCGGCCGTGCCGCAGACCAACCACAACCAGCTGCACCTGTGGTGATGCACGCACGCACACACACACACACACAGACCAACCACAACCAGCTGCACCTCTGTGGTGACGCACACACACACACAGACGTGCACGGACACACACACACAGACATGCATGGACACGTGCATGGTCGCGCGCGCATACACGCACACAGACGTGCACGGACACACACGTGCATGGACGCTCGCACACACACGCGTGCACGCATACACGCGCACAGACGTGCACAGACGCGCACTCACACACGTGCAGTGCACACACACATGCGATGCACACACAAACACACACACTCATGGAATCTCTCTCTCACACAATGCGGTTCACTCATTCACTCCATCAGGGCAGCGCTCTCACTCAGCCCCTGTGTTGCTCCCCCTAGTGTTGAGAGCACGGCACTGCGGCTCATCACGGCGCTGGGCAGCTCAGAGGTCCAGCCACAATTCACCAGGTTCCTGAACGACCCCAAGACGGTGCTGTCGGCAGAGTCTGAAGAGCTGAACCGAGCCCTCATCCTCACCCTAGCCAGGGCCACGCACGTCACCGGTAAGCAGACACGTCTTTAGTTGCTATAGTTACAGGCCAGGTGGGCTACGCGCATTAGCAAGCAAAAAGTACTCGCTGCTAAAGTGTGTGCGCACGCGCGTGCATGCGTGTCCGCGAGAGACGTTGCAGCACTCCAAAATCAGGCCGGAAGCCATCTCTGTGGCGACCTTTTAATCTTTTAAATAAACCTTTTAATAAAAACATAAAACCTGACGTTTCGACGCACAATGAGTCTTCCTCAGAGATCTATAGTTACCTCATTCAAGCTAGTCTGTCTCAGTTTGATTTGCTATTTAGTGCCTAGTCTCGCAGAGCCAGCCTTTCCTTATGTAAAGTCTGGGACACAGTGCCGGCTAACTTTAAACGTTAAATTTATTCAGAGGAATTTGTAGGGATGGCACCGATACGATACTGAGATCGAAAATCGATACGATACTGACTTATATAGCTGTCGATATCGGTATCGGTGACAATTGGACAGTTGAACTGATCCATAGTGCTAATCCAATTAAATTAATTTACATGCGTAGGTCTACATCAGCCATGTCTAACATACCCATGCCACACTATCAGCAGCAGGTTTCTAAAATGCATCCAAGTCCTAAATTAGAGATTGGCTGTCATTTACTTTGCAACTTAACGTAAAATAAATAAAGTAGCGTCGCACCGGAATTACAGATACAGACAATGCTAACAGCCAACGAAAAATCTGCTCCTCAATCTTGAATAGTGTTGTCGAGCTTACAGGGAGGGGTCAATGTATCAGACGTTGCTTATGTGACGTGCTAAATGGACGGAAGAGGCTGACACTATTTAGTACGTAACTGTTGTTTTGCTGTCTAAATGACCACTTACCACTTTCTAACTGTAGGTGTCGCTAAAGGGAACTAAAGGAGGTATATAAAGTAGCACTCTAGCTGTCAAGGCTTTCTGTCCCAGCCTTGTTCCCGTAGACTTCTTCACACATTTTTAAATATGTATATTCACATTTGTAATTGTTCACTGAGAAGGGAAAATGCCAGTTTAAGGAAATCTGCTTCCAGGTAACCATTTTATTAGATTTACCTTACATGATGGTATTTATCTCATTTGTAATATCCTTTACTTTTTAAATGTATTTATTTATAATCGTTTTATTATCTGCTTTCTCTATGTAGACTTCTTCACAGGGTCGGACTCCATCCACGGGACCTGGTGCAAAGACATCCTCCAGACCATCATGACCTTCACGCCCCACAACTGGGCCTCACACACACTGTCTTGCTTCCCTGCACCACTGCAGGTATGCACACGCTCGCACACACGCTCACGCACGCACGCGTTCACACACACGCTCGCACACGCTCGCACGCGCTCGCATGCACACACCCCTCCGTCTGTATTGCTTCCTAACTCCCCCACACCCTCCACCGAGGGCACGATATTGATCAAATGTGATATTGATCATGAAAATTGCAATATCGACATTAATATAGATATTTTAGTTAGTAAAAGCAAGCTAGTTAGGAGGCATTCCATCTCTATTATGTCATGAGCTTCCTCAGCCACACATCTTGCTGTTCTGTCCAAATCAAACACAACGAAGCCAAACAGCCATCTCTCCACTAAATAAACTGACTATTGCAATTCCTGCTACATTTTCCACATGATATTGCGCGACGTGATATTGAGATAACGATACTGAGTCGATATATATATATATTGTGTGCCCCTACAGGCGTTCTTCAAGCAGAACAACGTTCCCCAGGAATCCCGCTTCAACCTAAAGAAGAATGTGGAGGAGGAGTATAGGAAGTGGAAGTCCATGTCCAACGAGAACGACATCATCACCCACTTCTCCATGCAGGGCTCGCCCCCCCTCTTCCTCTGTCTGCTGTGGAAGATGTTGCTGGAGACGGACCACATCAACCAGATAGGCTTCAGGTGGGCTGCCAACACACACACACACACGGATGACAGAACGTTGGCCGCTTATGGGCGTTCCCACTGGTCATGGCATTTCTGGAATATCATGGAAGACTATTCCTAACATGGAAAGTTTGGATTTCTATAATTGTTTTCAGCCAAATAATTCATGCCATTTATGAAAATGTCACAATATTTCATTTTGAGATGTATCAAAAACAAATGTTGAAACAGCTGGTCTGAATGTGTTTACACGAGTAGTACATACGCAAAATATGACCACATTAATGTTCAGTTTGTTTATTGTTTCCACGTTGGCTGTTCTTTTTTCTCGGACATCGTTCCTGTGGCCTGTTCATTGTAGGTCAACAAAATTCAGATTTTTTTTTTTTTTTTGGTCAGTGAAAGTCGGTCAGAGGAAAGTCAAGTAACTATGACCTGACAAAGTAGGAACCCTACTTGTTGGTTGGATCATTTGTTTCAGCAGCGCACGTTACGCCAGTTACATACGTATTTTCCCTACCTACGCCGCATCGTTTTTTTCCGCGACCACAATGCAACAGTCTACCTGACAACTCCAGTTGGTATCCATGGTGATGCTAGCAGGTCCCGTAAGGTCCTAGTAAGCTATTGATATGAACCTTGAATGAAACTGACACTGCTACAGGGGAAATGTGGTTGTTAATATAGTAGGAGTCTTACATTTCGGCAATAAAACGAGCCACGTCTATACTTGACAGTAGATACAGCCAGGTCACGTTTACGAATGCGTTTTTACTGCACGCGTTTTTCCAACGCGTGCGTAGCCCTTCACCTGACGCTGCCGCATACGCAACGCAATGTTTCAACCTCTACGCTGCCCGTCATAGGAAACGAATGGCATTCCTGTGAAATGGTACGCCACTACGCATCCAGTATGTGAGGGGCGTTACGCCGCCTTCACTCCCATTGGCACCTCGTTGCAGGGCTCATATCAGCAAGCATCCAATAAAGCCGATAATGAATAGCTAACTCTCATTGGAAACCGATGGCAACCGGTTGCTCCGTTTCCACCGTCTCTCGACCGTCTGTCGTCCGTCTGTTGTCCGTGCGACCGCCGGGACACCATCTTTGCCAGGGCCACGACCCATTGAGAGGGGTCACGTTCTATGATGCACTTATGTTTAATAACCATATCTCATATCCAGAGTGTAATGCAATATATTAAGGGCTTATGAATTGCCTGTCGTGATGGCAACTAATTGCAACCGTATCAGGCAGCAGTGTTTTGTTTTGTTTTTATTTCTGCTGTTTTTAATTAAGTTGTATTTGCAGTATTTAGCAGATGCTTTTATCTAAAGCGGATTACATTAAGTAAATGTGTCAAGCACTAAATGTGTCATACAGCAATTACTGTAAGCAACCAACATTCTGCTAGAATTATTTATGGCAGCAAGAGCTTATTAACTATACATTTCACAGAACAAACATTACCTATCAACATATCTGTCTTCAAAATAATTGCCGAAATATCTGTGTGCCAAATTTACTAAGAAGGAAAGAAAAATAATGTTTTTTTCTTTTTGAAAAATGAGATAATATCAATAATTGATATAGAAAATATCTTACTGTAGCTTACTGATCATAATGTTCCGTGTATATCATGGAGACTGGCCGTTCAACGGACGGCAGATCCGTCTTGGATTTTTGGAAGTGGGTGGGGACCTTTTATCTTTCATACAGACCAGAACTATAATTAGTAACTTTGAGTATATTACGTTAATTAATGTGTCTCCGATTAATCTGAGGCCACAACGGTAAATTGACTTTGTTTCAGGCCGTGCATGGTAGATGTATCTGTCTGGGCACTGCGTACATCCGCCTCCACAGCAGAATGCCGTTGGTGACACGCCGGAATCGTTGAAATGCTTCAAAATGCTCCATCTTGTTATTATTTCCAGTGTCTGCTGTGTGTGTGTGTGTGTGTGTGTGTGTGTATGCTCACACGTATCTCCAAGTTAATGCTGCTGCTTTGCGACCCGCTGCCTGCCAGGGTGTTGGAGCGCATCGGGGCCCGTGCGCTGGTGGCCCACGTGCGCACGTTCGCCGACTTCCTGGTGTACGAGTTCTCCACGTCGGCCGGCGGGCAGCAGCTCAACAAGTGCATCGAGATCCTCAACGACATGGTGTGGAAGTACAATATCGTCACCCTGGACAGGCTCATCTTGTGTCTGGTGAGGACCCATGATGGCTGCCATTGGCTGCCAGGGGTGGGGGGGGGGGGGCACCATATTGACTAAATGTGTGTTTGATCAGGAAAACTACTACTACTACTCGACACTAATTTTGATATTTAACATAAGTTAAAAACACAAACGTTATGGGAAAATGTATCAAAATGAATTCATAACATCAAAACAAGTACAACAGCAGTAATTATAAGATACCGAGGAGGCATTATGTTTGGCCACTAATATTTTCTCTTTCATCTCTATTGAGTTCTTGTCTTCATAAGCCACACATCTTACTGTTCTGTCTAAATCAAACACAACTAAGCCACACAACCAACGGATGCATCTCTCCACAAAACAAAGAGAATATTGCATACCCTCCGCAACATTTTCGATATGATTTTGCGCATTGTGATATTGCGATAAAGTTATTGAATATATTGATTGTGCACCCCTAAGGGGGGCTGAATATATTGACTCAGTCGTTTTTGCAATATCACGTCAAAAATGTAGCAGAAGGTTTGCAATATTCCGTTTATTTTGTGGAGAGATGCGTCTGTTGGCTGTGTAAGTAAGATATGTGGCTTATGAAGACAGCGACACAATGGAGCTTGAAGCGGAAAGTATTTATTTAAAAAAAAAAAGAAATTAATATAGATAGTGCCGTTTTTATTATCAATATCCTATCGCAATATCACATTTTGTCAATATTGTGAAACCCTGGTGTGGACGTACGCTTTGTGTTTACTTGGTCCTGATAGGTGAGAGCATACCGAACGGGGTTGTTGCCTTGGTGATCAGTCACCCGGCCATATCCCATACAGACCTTGTTTAATAAAGTGTTGCCACACCAAGAACAACTAATCTTGCGGGGAATCCAGTCTAGTTTTCTTGTTCTTGCTGTCATTGGACAAGAGCAAACTGAAGCAGCAATGGTCGCCTGGTGGTTGTCGAACGTTTCCTACATTTAGCCCTTACTCCCGACTACTCCCGACCACAACAACGTCTAAACCTGTCTATTAATAGCATGGCAAACATCCATTCTCCTCCTCCTCCTCTTCCCCCAGGCCATGCGTAGCCACGAGGGGAATGAGGCGCAGGTGTGCTACTTCATCATCCAGCTGCTGCTGCTGAAGCCCAACGACTTCAGGAACCGCGTCAACGACTTCGTCAAGGAGAACTCTCCGGAACACTGGCTGCAGAGCGACTGGCACAGCAAGCACATGACCTACCACAAGGTAGACGCGTTCTCCGCAACAACGCGCGTGTTGATCAAGCGGCGTCTTTCCTGGCGGCCCGCTTGTGTTCATAGCCGTGGGAACATTTCCGTCAACCTTTTTATCCAGAGCGACTTGAGGTGTACTCACACTTGGCCCGGTTAAACCGCGCCCGAGCTCGTTTGACCCCAAAGTCAGGTTCGTTTGACTAGTGTGATCGCGCCGTACCGTGTCCGAGCGCGGCACGCTTAACCGTGCCGAGGCCCACTTGAAAGAGGCGCACCAGGGAACAGTTTGGTCGGACTCGGGCGCTCTACTCATCAGCGTGAACGCCAACGTGCCCAAGCACGGACCCGAAGTCATTGACGCAACAGTTGTGTCATTACAAACAGCATGGCGGCAAAAAGAACACTTTGGTCTACGGCAGAAGTACAGTGTTTATTGGAAATTAGGGCAGATTAGAGTGGTCAGAAGGTCAGGTCATTTATTTGAGGAAGAATTAGCCTACTGCTAATTAATCTCCTCCATTAATAGTCTATTATTTTTAGATTGGCCTTGGCATTACCTATGACTTTTTTTTTTAAATAACATTTTAAAATGTATACATTTTAAAATTCAATTATAGTCAAACGTTTGAATGCATGAACAATTGACCTCAACGCAAATGAGATTACGCCAACCCCCCTTCTTTTTCCCTGTGAACTCTAGCGCCCTGTAGACCCCAGGTTGGGAATCACTGTAATAAAGCATGGAGTGCTAGCATAGCAAGAACATAAGTTACATAGCATCACTCACTTAGGTTCAATAAACGCACCTTGAATCTAATTTGCTGTGTCGATACCGATAAGAATATTCAAATCAACCAATTGCTTTGTCACCCAAAACTTTGGGATAAAAGGCTAGCAGTTGTTGTTGTTGTTGTTGTTGTTTTTAAAGCGGGCGACGAGAAGTAGCTGAAACACGTCCTGTGTCCCGCCACAGAAATACCCAGAGAAGCTGTACTTTGAGGGTCTGGCAGACCAGGTGAGCCCCCCGATGCAGCTGCAGCCTCAGTACTTGCCCATCTACTTCGGCAACGTGTGCCTGCGCTTCCTGCCCGTCTTCGATATCGTCATCCACCGCTTCCTGGAGCTGCTCCCCGTCTCCAAGTCCCTGGAAACGCTGCTGGACCACCTGGGAGGCCTCTACAAGTTCCACGGTGAGCTGCCGCCTACCAATGGCATGCACAGCGTGGAATAAGTTATAATGGTAGCGTACGTTATAATAGAAACATACTGTTATACTGGTATTTAACGCTAGTCATGATGTATGCATTTTATCGCAGGATAAAGCAAAATAAAGGATATATTGTCTGCCACTAGATGTCACACTAGAGCACACCAGCTCAGACCAAAACAAATGCTCCAGCAATTACTCTAGTATATCTTTGCAAAGGAAATGGGAAATGGACTGCATTTATATAGCGCCTTCATCCAAAGCGCTTTACATTATTTACCTCACAATCACCCATACACACACAAATTTGTACACCGATGGCAGAGATGGCTAAAAACTCAAGTCAGGGACGTCACTCATCCCCGAGGTGGAACACATGTTTGCGTGTGTGACTGACTGTGTGCGTGGCGCCTCTGTCTGCCCAGACCGTCCGGTGACGTACCTTTACAACACCCTCCACTACTATGAGCGACATCTCAGGGAGAGAACCAACCTGAAGAGAAAGCTGGTGCACGCCATCATATCCTCTCTGAAGGTGAGAGAGGAGGAGGTTAGAAGCCAGAGTTGGCCTGCCCGTAAGCGTCATTGAGCAAGATGCCTACCTGCTGATTGTAGTTTGTAATGCATTGTTAGTTGCCGTGGAAACGTTTACCCAGTTGTAATGGTGACGTTTTTATTATTGGAGGACTAATATGTGTTGATTGTGTGTTCCTGTCTCCAGGACAACCGCACACCGGGCTGGTGCCTGAGTGAAACCTACCTGAAGTGCGGCATGAACGCCAGAGAGGACAATGTGTGGATCCCCGACGACACCTACTACTGCAAGCTGATTGGCCGCTTGGTGGACAATATCCTTTATCGCTCTCTCACCCTGATAATGATGATAACCGCCGTATAGGAACATTTATACCGCCATCTGTTGTGTCGTTCATGCTCCTTAAAGGTGTAGTCAGCGATTGTAAGCTAACGCCTCCTCTCGTTTAACTAGCTTACTGTGTTCTGTGTGCGCGCTGGAAAAAAAAAAAAAGAATCGGGTGCTTCTACACAGCCCTGGCTCCGTTATGAGGAACACTCAAAAAGCGGTGCAGACCGCACCCCAGCAACAATATCCCAGTTTCCCACGTGTGTGGGGAAAGGGAGAGGAGTTCACCATGTCAACACACGCTTTCCCCAGAATGCCTGACTATGCCTTTAACACGGCCCACCCATGGCGGGCAAGTCGCCGGGGCCTTTCCCCAACTGTGACTGGAGGTTCAACGAGTTCCCCAACCCGGCGGCCCACGCCCTGCACGTCACCTGTGTGGAGCTGATGGCCCTGGCCGTGCCGGGAAAGGACGTGGGCAACGCACTGCTGAACGTGGTGCTCAAGAGGTGGGACGCGCACACGCACACACACACACACACACAGGGTTCGTACGGTCATGAAAAACCTGGAAAAGTTGTGGAATTTGAAAATATATACATTTTATTCTGTAAATATCACATTTTATTCTGTAAATATCACATTTTATTCTGTAAATATCTTACTGGTTATCGGCGTTCAATTACAGCGTTCAATTTTTGCGTTTATTTTGTATCAAACCACATATCTTGTTATTCATTTTAGGATGTATTATTTGTGAATACACAGATGTTTCAGAGCCTATGGTCATGAAAATATACCCCAAAGGCATGGAAATGTTTTGGTAAAAATGTGTATAAACCCTGACACACACATACACACATTCTCATACGCTCACACACGCACAGACACAGCTGTAACACACACATACACACACAGCTGTCGCTGAGGTGTCACACACACGGCTGTCGCTGAGGTGTCCCTGAGCAAGACATCTATCCCTAAATGATGTTGTTGTGCTGGCTGGCACCAACATCGGTGTGTGAACAACAGCGCTATATATTATTTAACCCTCCAGGATTAAGCCTTGGTAAACATGAGTATTAAATAATCAAATTATTCTCAAACCACTCACTGTATACTTGAATACCTCCAATTGTCAACAATACATTTAATTATGTGAGATTTCATTAAGGTTTTTTGTTTGTTATTAAGTTATCATGATGGAAGGATGATATGAAGGATAAACCTTTTATTTAGTAATCCTTATTGTGCTTATTGATATTTATGTTATTTATATCGCAGTACACCATCTAATGTTCCTCTCTGCCCTCTTAGTCAACCTCTGGTTCCCAGAGAAAACATCACGGCTTGGATGAACGCCATTGGCCTGGTGATCACTGCTCTGCCTGTAAGAGATGCACGCACACATTCACACATCTGCACACTTACTTATGGTACACACTTGAGCGCACACACACCGTACACCTACCAACACACTCTCATAACATACACAGACACTTGTCTTGACAGCATATAGCCCCAGACACACACAACATGATTTGCTCGTCATCTTTTGTTGCTGAAAGTTGGACACTAGCGGGACGTTCCAGGCTCTGTTTCTCTGGTTGCCTAGGTGTCCATCTTGTATGTTTCCCACCTGAATTGTTTCCCCCATCTGTCAATCAACGATGTCCTTGGCAGTCGCCTCAAGTTGAGATTTGTTTTTATCTCCGTACCAACCATGTTGTTTTGTTGCAACAAGTCACAGTCACCATTGAGGTTCCACGTCCACGTTAGTGTCCTCTAGTGTGTCTGGGGCTTAAGGGTGTCAATTACCAGCTGGTGTGGTTGGCTCACCTGCATCGCACGCACATCTTGTTCCAGGAGCCCTACTGGATCGTTCTCCACGACCGCATCGTGTCTGTGATCGGCTCCCCCACGCTGACGTCGGAAACGGAGTGGGCGGGCTGCCCCTTCGCCCTGCTGGACTTCACCGCCTGCCACCAAAGCTACAGCGAGATGAACTGCAGCTACGTGCTAGCGTTAGCACACGCCGTCTGGCATCACTCCTCCATAGGGCAGCTGTCCCTCATCCCCAAGTGAGTGGCTGCACCCTAGCTAATGCTATTAGCATGTGTGCTAAAATTAGCCCTGTACCTAATCCCCAAGTGAGTGGCTGCGCCCTAGCTAATTCCATTAGCATGTGTGCTAACATTAGCCCTGTACCTAATCCCGAAGTTAGTGGCTGCGCCCTAGCTAATGCCATTAGCATGTGTGCTAAAATTAGCCCTGTACCTAAACCCCAAGTGAGTGGCTGCGCCCTAGCTAATGCCATTAGCAAGTGTGCTAACATTAGCCCTGTACCTAATCCCCAAGTGAGTGGCTGCGCCCTAGCTAATGCCATTAGCATGTGTGCTA
>JAODOY010000017.1:2256331-2287386 GCA_025399855.1 Forbesichthys papilliferus | reverse complement strand
TTATGGGAAAAGGCATTAAAATATATTCATAACATATGAAAACAACACATTTTCAACTGACATTCATATTGGACTCAACTCTGACAGCCAATGGACGCATCTCTCCACAAAATACACGGAATATGGCAACATCTTCGATATGATATTGCGCAACGTGATATTGCGATAACGATACTGAATCGATATATTGTGCACCCCTACTAGATACACAGTCATGTGAATGAGATGTGTGAATGCATTGAGAACAATTCACATGCTGTGCTGTGTGTTCTCAGGAGAGTGCGGACGCCCTGGCCCATGAAGTCAGCCTGGCAGTGTATCGTCTTGCTGGAGGGGTGGGAGACGAACATAATCCTCTGCACTGACACACACACACAGGGATCCTATGCAATGTGTTTGGCAGATATAATTTACCATGTGCCAAATTATTTTATATTGTACATAGTACTTTGTATCCTTCTTCAGATAAACATGTGGTACGGGAGTGCACAAGGGAAAACAAGGGATCTTGAATAAATACTAGTTTGTTTACACACACAAATGCTAAATGCAAAAATGAATCTGATACAATAGATTAGCTTTAATTTGAGCAATGTTATTACCATACCTAGCTAAGGTTTTTTTTTTTTTTTCTACACACATTATTGTAGGCTCCGTTTTAGAGGTTATGGTGTTTCTAATGGTGATCAGATGTACTGTATGTGCTGCTTGGACCAGAAAATGGATGCTGCTATTTTTGTCCATTGGCATTGAGTGAATGGTTTCTATTTAGGCTTACTGTATGTGATTGATCTGTGTAATGTTTTTAAGATGTGGAATCTGTGCTCATTTAAATGAAAATCACACTGCAACACACTGAATGATTGGCAATTTATTTGGTTGCTTTCAAATACATGTCACTGACACAAAAGATTAAAAGCAGGACTAAATGAACACACAGTTAAGCTCTTTTGTCGCCTAGTAAGACACACAATAGAGAGGCGTAATTAGGTACACGTGCCTTCAAATATCCAGTTACCCAATTTGAATGACTTTTAATCTTTTTAACTGCTGTTTAGTCTCCAGAGATTCTCATTTGGCTGGTAACTGCTAGGGGAAGGCATTCAGCGGCTTCTTAAAGGTCTTACTCCTCGTCCGTTTCATCCGCTGCTCCAGAGATGATGATTATACGCTCGTGTGTGTCACTTTCATACGTTTCCTCCTCGGTTTTAACTGTTCTAGGAGAAAAGGCAGCATGATTACTGTATTGGAATTAGATCACATACGCTCATATCTGAGTGGCCACGCCTTCCTCTACCTTATGAGGAGGGTCTTCCTCTCCGACGTCTCCGTCGCCTGCTCATCAACTCGGACGCCCGTTTGGACGCCCGTCTGGGCGCCGATACCGGTCGAGCCACCAGACGCTCCTCCCCCACGCCTCTTCTCCAAGCCGTCCGACAGCTCAAAGCCGGCAGGGGAAGAGGCAGGCCCCGACTTAGGCCCCGACTTAGGCCCCGACTTAGGCCCCGGGGCGACACCGCCGCCGGCCGTGATGGCTCCGCCACACATCAGAGACATGCCGTGGACCATGATGCTCAGACGGCTGTCCTCCCCCTCGATGAGCTTCCTGCCAGAGAAGGCCACCGGGAGAAGTGAATGAGAAGTAACTGTGTCTTAAGTACATTTTGATAAAAGGGTTAATGGGTTGTCCTATTTTATACATGGCCCTGGTGCTGTGCAATGTATGCCCTTGCTAATCCCCGGGCAGAGTCGGCGGATGCGGCGTGTTCACCTGTAGGTGGTGATCTCGATCTCCAGGGACATCTTGATGTTCAGTAGATCCTGGTATTC
The DNA here is from genome assembly GCA_025399855.1 of Forbesichthys papilliferus. NCBI lineage: Eukaryota > Metazoa > Chordata > Actinopteri > Percopsiformes > Amblyopsidae > Forbesichthys > Forbesichthys papilliferus. The sequence continues at coordinate 2,285,556 of JAODOY010000017.1, read as the reverse complement.
CCGCAGCATCAGAGCGATCTTCTCCTTTGTGAGTCTCATTTCCACCTTCAGGCCCTCTATACGCTCCTGTGCGAATTGAAAAGAATAGACGGGCTGAAGGAATGCCTGGACTTCTGTGGAATGATCTGGGTTTTTCTCGTTCGTCATGGCGACTGCACAGGTTCCTTGTGGGTTTGTTTGTGCATACCAGAAGAGCGGCCTCTGCTTTCTTATTCTTCTCCACCATGTCACGGATCTGAGCCTGCAAATACTCATTCTTTGTCTTCATTGCCTCCAGCTCACGCTCCTTGTTGAGGATCTGCACACAAGGCGCATCAGCGCAACCTCAGGTAAAGTCGACAGCAGTGCTCATCGTTAGCGCTGTACTCACGTCTCTAACAAGTGCTCATCGTTAGCGCTGTACTCACATCTCTCTTGTAGCCGCCGATCTCCTCTCTCACATTCCGGACTCTTTGAACACATTTGGTCGACTTGTTGTTCAGGTCCTGGAACTTCGTCTTGTACCAGGTGTCCATTTCCTTCCCAGGTTTAAGCAAGCGGGTATGTTTTTGTCAAGTTTAGTTGATTCATTTCAACATTGACTTCATAAAAAGAGGTGTGTGAGAGTGCCGGTGTATATCAATAACATGGAGTGTCAGCATCACAGTATATACCTGCAGGTTTTTGGCTGCGATGCTGTCGTACTGAGACTGGATATCTCTGATGGCGGCGGAGAGGTCCGGGAGGCCATAGCTGTCGTCCACCGTCGTCACTGATGAATAGATCTGATTCATCAGCTCCTCGATTTCCTTCATGGTAAACCCACATTGAGTCAGTAGACATTGAGCCACATAAACGCTTTTTTTTAAATGTAATTTCTACAAGCCGCTACGACCTTTCTTCAAATCATCTCACTAGCATCGCACGCACACTACCTGCTTGTGAACTCTCTGTAAGAAGGCAAGCTCTACTTCTAGGTGTTCCAACTGCTTCTCCAGAGCAATCCGTACAGAGGTAGCTTTATCCACGTCCTGTAAAGAATATTACCATACACACGTGAGGTTGGGTGATTGTTTAGCTATAGCATTACAATGCTCATGACCCTGTGAGAAATAAAATGGGATTGGACTGAATTATGCAATAACAATGTGTTTTATTTCCATGACAAACGTCTTTTGTGTCTTACCGGACGGAAAGCCTCAATCTCCTGCTCCACTTTCTTCCTGGCCTCTAGCGCTTGTTCATATTTGTGCTTCAGGGCCTCTAGCTGACCTGCCATGGCCTCTTTAGCAGCCAAAGCCAGGCCCTACACAGAACGTTGAGGGGTCAAACGGTTAAGTCGAGAAAATAATAGCTATTATTATATTTGACAGAGAAACGTGGTCCTCACTCTCTGGACTCTCATCTGCTCAGCGGTGCGGATTAGATCTGTCAGCTGAGCCTCGTAGAGCTTCCTAAGGCCTGATGGTTTGACGAATCGGTTCCGCAAGGCCTCAATCTCCGTTTCCAGAAGCTTGTTCTGAGACTCCAAGGAACGCACCTAGAAGTTAAAGTTGATTACCGCTTAGACGTATACAAACTTTGGTTGCCGAGTGAGTAGATATGCTTTGTGGGTCTTGCCTTCTCAATATAGACTGCCAGGCGGTCATTGAGGACCACCATCTCCTGCCTCTCGCTGGTTCGAGTGGTCACAAACGCCTGGTTCTCTGCTGCAGCAGCATCCAGGTCCAGTTTAGGCCCAAGACCCATACCAAAACACAAGGACCCCATACTCCCACTGCTGTAAGCAGCACCAGGTAAATGCATAAGTCATTAGCCAATATAATAATTATATCCGGCCATCAGTCTATATAGGCTATTGCCATTTATAACTATTATTTAGAGATGGGTTTTTAAAGTTAACTGACTATAAAACATTTAGTTTAGATAACCTACCTTGTCATGCGAGACTTTGATAGTGTGCGGGCTCCCATCGTTCTTCCACCTCTGGAATAACTCGCTGACCGATGCCGAACATCTCTGCGGGTAGGAGATGGACTTGACACACGAACTTGAAGAGCAAGCGATGATGCCAAGCTGCCTTCGAAATGACGGCGGTAAGATGACATTCTCTCTGGGCTGCGGCTCATGTTGACGGACAAATTGGAATATAATTTCAATAACTTTGTGCTGCTCTGTGCGGGAAAGGAATCACTCGACGTTCCGCTATAGCGGTGCGGGTCTTTATATAAGCCAGCATTTCCTTGCCTTCACGGCCCATCCCATAACTACTAGAACGGAATGTCAAACTTTTCCATCTCCACGATGAGCATTCTCCACAAATATCTACCAAGGTTATGTCAAGAGATGTCATAACAAAATGTTTACTAGCCCACATTAACTACTCCAGTGAAGATTTTTGACTATTGTCTATAGGATGACATTTAATAATATAATAATTCGATGTATTTAATAATTCTTAGGCTATAGGCTATTGCGTGACAGATGTGATTGTAATCCAAATTTGATCAAAAGTGAATAAGAAAAACAGGATCATGGGATACACCTAAATTGACACATTAAACTTTAATTAAACATGAAACATAAAAATCTACATATTTAATTGTTAGCGTTTAGTTTGTAAATTCCTTTTACACTTAGATGAATTGCATAGGACTATTATTTTTAAGAAGGTCGGAACAAAAAGATCGGGAAGCATTCCGTAGTCTTCTCTGTTCTGTCCGGAAATAGTTTTATGTCACACTCGAAATTGATTCGATACTTTTAATTCGGTGTCCAGATCTTTGTTGTGAATTACTATTAATTTAAAGTGTACACGCCGTCTTGAATTTCTACGATATGGCAGGGAACTTTTGGCAAAGCTCACACTAGTAAGTTTTAATTTGATATTTGACATTTTAGCTGTTTATTTTATAAAGAACACTCTCTGTTTTGAGGCCTATGCTGTGTTTTTGTGTCTGCCTAGAATTACGTTATTACTCTCTCCCAAATCTGCTATTATCGTAAACAAATTAGATTTCAGACTCTTTTATTTCCAAGACTATACATTAAAATGTTTTTGCGAATCGAATCATTTCCAATACTTATTTGCGATGCATGGAACCTGTCATTCTGCTAGCCTGTGTGTTGGAGTTTACCAAACCTGTAAATAAACATTATTTTTCAATTTCGTTAAGTCTGCAATGGGTTCTGGACAAACAGGACCTTATGAAGGAGCGTCAGAAGGACCTCAAGTTTCTTTCTGAGGAAGAGTACTGGAAGCTTCAAATATTTTTTGCCAATGGTACCTACAATTAAACTGTCTGGCATGCCCTTTTCCACTATGTTTTACAGCCTACACCTGCGTTATAATGCTATAGAGGGGGAATCATTTTACATTTGTTGAAGAGTGAAGAGTCAAGATGAACATGAATACATTTTCTGTTTCAGTCATACAGGCCCTCGGGGAACACCTCAAATTACGGCAACAGGTTATTGCTACTGCAACTGTCTATTTCAAACGCTTCTATGCTAGGTATGTGATTGTGAGTTCATTGTAACGCTTGAAAGCAGTGGTTTGGAATTCATTGTATTTATAGTAAATCCACCCCATCAAGCACACTTTCATTTTGTTAATGTGAAATTTAACAGATATAATTTAAACTTTATGCATTTTTGATTCATCTTTTTTTTTTGTTTTGTTGCAGATATTCCTTGAAGAGTATAGATCCGGTACTCATGGCACCTACCTGTGTATTTCTTGCCTCTAAGGTGGAGGTATGGAACTACTGTGTGATTTTGTTAAATTCATGTTCTTTGTAAGGTGAAGTTACACCTAACCCTGTGGTAACATTTCTATAATGAAAGTGCTTATCAGTTTGTTTGTTTTTTTTTTAAATATAAAATGTTTTGAAGATTCTTGGTATTTATAAAATTTGTATTAATTGATTGGTCCATTAATTAAAGTTAATCGAGTTTGATCTATGTCTCTTGCAGGAGTTTGGAGTTGTATCTAACAACAGGCTGATTTCAGCAGCAACGACTGTCTGTAAGTGACTACTAAGGAGCACCTACTGAAACCTTCTGTGTTAGTCATAGAAGTGTAACACTTATTATTTTGTCCCAAATAGTGAAAAACAGATTTTCCTATGCATTCCCAAAGGAGTTTCCTTATCGGATGAATCATGTAAGTAAAATGCCACAACAGAATATATATATTATATGAATTCAGATTAGAGACTCATGTCTATTTACAGTATCATGAACTGATAGCGATGGTGTACTAAGCAGCGACGGTGACCATTGTTTTCCCAACTTCACGTCAGAGATATTTCTACACTAGTATGTTAGATTACAGAGTGGCATGAACTCCTTTCAGTGTGTAATGGAGTTCAGCCATGTCATTGCCGCCCAATTTGAGAGATTCCACAGCTAATGTTCACACAGCTGTGGGAAGACTCCCCTTGTCTTTGTGTGTGTGTGTGTGTGTGTGTGATTTTTTTTTTTTTTTTTTTTTCCCCCAATGCATTTCTCATTATGCTGCTAAGTGGTTTTCACCAGCTGGTGCCTTTATGAACGCCTTAGCTGTGGTCATCGGCATGCCTAGTTTGTCCAGAATGCGGTTTGAGTTATGTAATGATCTTTAAAAAGCAAGGGACTTTTTTCACAACCTGGAGAACACGTTTGAAAGGTGCTTCAAGTCGTGCATCTGCCATCTGCAAGGTATTTTCAGCAGAGGCTATTGTTTAGAATGGGATATTAACAACGACCACTTCTCTTATAGTGTAGCATGAGATAATCCATCCACCTCACAGGTGTGGAACATCAAGATGCAGAGCAGACCGCATGAGTTTTGCAAATGTGTGCCTTAGGCTGAAATGAAAGGCCACTGGAAAATGTGCAGTTCCATCACACAGCATAATGCCACGGATGTCGCAAGTTTTGAGGGAGCGTGCAAATGACATGCTGACTGCAGGAATGTCCACCAGAGCTGTTGCCCGTGAATTGAATGTTCATTTCTCTACCATAAGCCGTCTCCAAAGGAGTTTCAGGGAATTCGGCAGCACATCCAACCGCAGATCACATCTAACCACACCACCTCAGGACCTCCTCATCAGGAACCGTCTCAGGGAAGCTCATCTGCATGCTCGTCGGGGTCTCGACCTGACTGCAGTTTGTCGTCGTAATTGACTTGAGTGGCTAACGCTCACATTCGATGGCGTCTGGCACTTTGGAGAGGTGTTGTCTTTATGGATGAATCCCGGTCTTCACTGTACAGGGCAGATGGCACACAGTGTGTATGGCGTCGTGTGGGTAACCTGTTTGCTGATGTCAACGTTGTGGATCGAGTGGCCCATGGTGGCGGTGGGGTTACGGTATGGGCAGGCTTGTGTTATGGACAACAAACACAGGTGCATTTTATTGATGGCATTTTGAATGCACAGAGATCCTGAGGCCCATTGTTGTGCCATTCATCCACGACCATCACCTCATGTTGCAGCATGATAATGCACGATCCCATGTTGCCAGGATCTGTACACAATTCCTGGAAGCTGAAAACATCCCAGTTTTTGCATGGCCAGCATTCTCATCCGACATGTCACCTATTGAGCATGTTTGGGATGCTCTGGATTGACGTATACGACAGCGTGTCCCAGGTTCTGCCAATATCCAGCAACTTCGCACAGCCATTGAAGAGGAGTGGACCAACATTCCACAGGCCACAATCAGCAACCTGATCAACTATATGCGAAGGAGATGTGTTGCACTGCGGGAGGCAAATGGTGGTCACACCAGATACTGACTGGTTTTCGGACCATGATCGGACCTGTGCAATACTTATGCAGTCTGGTCTGCATCTTCATGTGCCACACCTGTGAGGTGGATGGATTATCTCAGCAGCGGAGAAGTGCTCACTAACAGAGCTTTAGACAGATTTGTGAACAATATTTGAGAGAAATAGGCCTTTTGTGTACATAGAGAAAGTATTACATCTTTGAGTTCAGCTCATGATGAATGGGGGCAAAAACAAAAGTGTTGCGTTTATTATTTTGTTCAGTGTATGTAAAAAGGCTCATTGAATAACGCTCACCGTGAAATATTAGAAAATAGATCAAAGGAGGCAAAACAATGTTGTAGATACGTTATTTTTCTTAACTGCTTTAATAGATCTTCCTCAAATTGTTAATTTTTTGTAAATATTATTATTAAAAAAAAATGTTATTGTAAAAACTTATAGCAGTTCCATTCTAACCTTATTTGTGTCATATTTTTCATCAATAGATATTAGAATGTGAGTTCTACCTTCTGGAGTTGATGGTGAGTGGTGAATACAGCCCGTTTGTTACTCCATATGTGAGGCTGTGTTGGTTTCTGACTCGCTGTGTGTGTGTCTGTAGAGAGAATAATTGCATCTTTGTTTCAGGACTGCTGCCTGATTGTGTACCACCCATACAGACCCCTGCTGCAGTATGTGCAGGATATGGGGCAGGAAGATATGCTGCTACCCCTGGCCTGGTACGATGAACGCGTGTGTGTGTGTGTCCTACACCATTAAATCAGCTTCAGTCCTTCCGTTTTGAAGCCTACGTCCTCGTGTACGCCATACTGTTGACGAGTGTCTATGCTGACCCTTTATCTTTTATTTATTAGGAGAATAGTGAACGACACATACAGGACAGATCTGTGCCTGCTCTACCCACCATTTATGATAGCCCTTGGTAAGATCTGGCTACATGTACAAATCACTCAAGTTATTAATGTATTTGTCAACTCAAAATTAGATATTTAATGTAAGGTGGCTTTAGTCCTTGATTTGATTTATATCCCTCCCCCCCAGCATGCCTGCATGTTGCCTGTGTGGTTCAACAAAAGGACGCCAGACAGTGGTTTGCAGAGCTGTGTGTTGATATGGACAAGGTAAGCCTGGCCTATGAAAGCCAGTATCCTATTCAACATAGGCTTTACTGTATCGTGAATATTAATCAAATCTAGTTGCTCTGGGGTAGCCTCTTGATCTCGCCAGCTTCTGGTTTGGAAAGCCTAGAAATCATTGCGATTGTGTCGGAGTAACAACTGAACTTACCAATCGGTGTTGTATGGATGGCTAGTGTACGGGTGTGGTTTAGGTGTGCGGCGTGGTTTAGGTTTGCCTACAGCAAAAACGACCAGATGGTTCATCCAATCATCTGCAAAGTATTTTATATTTTTTATTTTGGAAAGCCATGCCCTTTTCAAACTATTTAGATGGACAGCTCTCCAGATGGACTTGTTACTAACAATCCATCTGGCATGTCAGGTTGACTAAAGAGAGGAAACATTTCCTTTTTTTTCACCCAACAAAACCTTAATAAAATCTACTAGCAATTGAAATCCAGGACTCTTGAATACAGACACTCTTTTGTCCATTGTGATGTCATTGTTGTTTTATATAGCGTAGCTGCGTCTTAATGTGTTGTGTTCACACTCTGGAGATCCTGGAGATCATCCGGGTGATTCTGAAGCTCTACGACCAGTGGAAGAACTTTGACGACAGGAAGGAGATGGCTGCCATGTTGAACAAGATGCCGAAACCCAAACCTCCCCCCAACAGGTAACTCTCACGCTTCTGTGGAAACAGTAATCCTCTTGATGACAATTCACTCAAACATTTAAGAGACATGTCTCAAAATGTCTCAGGTTTAAAAAAATATATAATAGTAATACACTTAATGTGACCTGTAGTAATGACGTGGGTTCGACTGATTACAAGAGTGAAGGTGCATTAAAATGCCTTTTGGAAACTCATGCCGTCACCAACTATCGTCTGTTCTCTTTGTCTGTGTTCTCTAGTGAAAATGACCAGAGCTCCAATGGGAATCAGAACAATTCCTACAGTCAGTCGTAGGCAGTGAACGGCCTCTATTATTCTGACACAGCGAGGGTGGACATTGTATCGTCTCACAGCATAACCTTTGGGAAATCACAAGGAAATGTCCGTTCTCCTTGAGCTGTTTCCCTCACCTGATCTTGAAGACCTTTTTGTTTTTGATACTCATGGCCCCTTGCTGATTGCAAATGGTGTGTGTGGGGGGGGGGGGGCAGATGCATTGACTGGATGGTGACAATAATTGGATATCTGTGAGGGGAAACTAATACGCAATAGCAGGAGGGGGCGTTTTTTGAAAGAGCAGTGAGGATATACATCCATGAATGTGTCTGGCTGGAAATTGTTTATTGTTATGATCCTGGCATCCTTGAACTGCCTTGTGAAGCAAGGCTTTTGATCTGATGCCCTAAGTAATCAGAACAGAGGTAAAAAACTTGATCATTGTACTGTGTATATATATGTGTGTGTGTGTGTGAGGCCAAGAAGCTTGGGAGTGTTTTCATTCCTCAGGGACTTGTATAGACTTCTCTGCTGTGTGCAGGATGATTTTGATCATGTGTTGCTGGAGAGGTAATGTTATTGGCGCTTGATGTGCGAATGCATACCTTTATGTTTTGGGTTTGACGTACATTCACAGACCTTGACCGGTGAAATCCTTACTGAATGCTCTTCTCCAACCTATTTGTTGGTGATATATGAATTTCTGTTATCAATCATGATAAACCCCTCATGTCCCTTTACCAAATGTAAATAGCTATATAGTTTTATCAGTTGTATATTGTTTATTGGAGTCTTACTGATTGGATTAAAATCATGAGTTAAGGAAAATTGTGTATATATATTTTTAATTTTGTTTCTATGTTTTCAATTATACTGAGTTACTATATATATTCATGCATTTCTGTTTTTATTTTAAAATTTTACTAGCCACTCAGCAGTCTCATCTTGAAGCGACATTATTATTGGTTTGTCTGCAAATTTGCAGTTCTTGTACATTCATTATGGGTGTGTACTACTTAACCCATAGTCCCAACAACATTGCCAACCACATTGTGTGTACTTAACACAAAAAGGTGCTTAAATGCCTTACAAAATGAAAGCTGCTTATTAAAAAGACACCGATTCATACAAGCACACCTTTGTTATCAGATGTTTTATAAATGGAGGCTTTTGGGTTTTTCACACATACCACATTTTTGTAGGCTACATTCCCTTTACTGAATGTGGGTGGGTGTGCCAGTTTTCCATGGAATAGTTTAAATATTACATGGAAGAGATTCAGTAAAGCCACAGTGCTTTGCCATCTCACATTCTGTGTTACAGACAATTCACTTGTTTGGACATAATAAAGGGATGTACACCACCCCACTGCCCCTAGCGTTTCTCTGAACATGTACAGAACATGAACAGTACTTTCATTTCGGGAACGCTTGTGGTAATAAATTGCATTGTTGTGCGAAATAAAACAGTTGAGACTTCATATGTGTGGCTCTTCTGGTGCATTTTAGGTTATAGAAGATGCGAGCAAAACTCAAAACCAATGAGGTTGCATGAGGTAACCTTTCTTTATTCAAAGAAAACATTCTATTAACAACTTTACCAGTCGTCTCTGTACTCCCCCTAGTGTTGGTTTCTGTATTTGCAATAACTATCCTAATAAGACCGTAAGACAGCAGTGTTACAGTTATAATTGTTACATTTTATGTAACAATGTGTTGTTGGCGTCAACATCACCAAAATATAGAATAACGTGTACAGTAGCCTAATAACGAAAGGCTTTTATGTTATTGTTAATTTGTAAAAGGCAGTTTTACCATCATTCGCCTCTAGTGGGCACACCTCGCGACGTCACTCACGAAAAGGCAGAGACAGCAAGTGACAACGAGCGCCGGGGCTGCGGAGGATGCCGACCCCACTGCGGGGACAAGCACCAGGCGAAATGCTCTTCGCCATTCGCCCTTTCATCGCAACACCTCGTACACGGACCGCCCCGCACTCATGAAGCCTCCGTTGATGAAGCCCAAACCTGCCAAAGCGAGGCGGAAAGAGGCCGGCGTGAAAGAATGTACTGGCGCGTCGGGTTCGCCTGGACGCGGTGTTGTGCGGTTGATCTAGGCCGGAACCAGAGCTTCTCGTACGACCTGTTCGGCTCCGATGAGCAGCTCTCCTTTTATGGGTACATCATCGCATGTCCTCTGCAGGACTACGGCGGGATCATGTCGGCTTTGGCCTCGGATTCGTGGTGGCGGAAAACGCTGTATTTGACTGGTGGGGCTCTGCTTGCAGCTGCTGCTTATCTACTACACGAGCTGCTCGCGATTAGGTAGGCAAATAAACTGTTACAGGCCTAACAATAATAATGCACGGCAAATCCCTTGTATACATTAGCAGTCAATAGACCTTGTTTTAATGAGTTTAGTACTGCTGTGCTACAAATATTTTGCCCTTATCTCGTTTTGCCAGGTACAAAATGTTTTATTGCTTAATATTATCCGGTTGGGCGGGGTTAGAGCGCTGCACGGGCGAAATCGTTGGAGAATAAGGAATCGTGAGTGGGTGGGCCGTGATAACAGCGGTTCCTGCCACCTCCGAGGAGATTCCGTATAGGCTATCTTGTTTGTGTTCAGATCAAATGAATGGCTTCAAAGAATCTTATATGCCTAGGTTATTTTACTCATGCAGTTTAACTCAAGAGACGCACGAAACTAAGTAACAATAGGCTTTGTTTCAGAGTTACATATAGGCTTGTACCCTAGCTGTTTTTGAACAATTCCCTAGAGGTAGAAGGTTATTTGCGTGTCGAAGGATGACTTTCATTTGTCAATGTCCCAAGGTTACGTGGCAGAATCATGAAGGAATCGCCGAACATGTATTTGCCTACATGCCTGTATGTGATAGCTATCCCGTAGATAGACTACTGCAGTTTATACAAAATGACCTTTAGACAATATAGCCTCTTACCAATAGATAAAAGCTGAGCATCCGAAGCATTCGCTAACATGATCAGCTTCAACAAGAGGCTATGTGGCTGTAGTATGCTATTTTAGCCTATCTTAAATAATGATTGAATTATTAATTTACCATCATGAGCTCAGGTTACATGCAGCTAAAACCACACATTGGCTCTGTAAGCACTGAATGACATTCTGAACCGCTATAGGCCTCACACACCCTTTCAGTAAATCTATATGCAATAATAGGTATGCATTTTGGACATATACGGCTACTATACGCTTCGACATACAGTATAGTTTAAACTGTGTTACATGTGATTTGTTTTGCGTGTAGCGGTTTTATTTGATTGTGTCCTTATATACTCCGAAAAAATGTTTTCTTATATAGCCTATGACTTCAATTCATCGATGTTTTGCATCAAAAAGAAACCTGCATTACGTGTTTTTAATTATTGCGTCCCTTTTCGAATCGGGGAGCATTTCAGCACCACCATGGTATGGACAGCACTTTTGCTTCGAGGCGAGCTGCGCTCTGCTTTCATGTTTCAGCAAGCAATGTCAACAACACAGCCTCCTCTTACATCTGCATAGGCCATAGACTTTATTGTATAGCCATCATCCGTGCCCATGCAGGCGAATGTTATCCGAATATCGTGTATGTTGACATAGGCTACTGTAGTAAGCTAACTGCACAAATGCTTGCCTACAGTAGGCTGTATATTCTATTGACATTGTTGTTTCTTTTGCTACATTTCCCTTGCCTCGGTGGGGGAGGGGAGGGGTTTGTTTCTTGAATGTCTCAGTGAGTGCCAGTTAGCTGTCATTTATATGCAATTGATGCATACAATGAAACAATTGATCACATAGGGTATACTTTATATATTAACTATTAACTATAGTTCAGTGTCCTGTTAAATATTTATATTAGGACTGTAAATCAATGCACCCAAACTGCAAATTGCAGTGTGTATTTATTCACACATATGAACACAGTGCATTCAAATAAAAGCTCATGCAACAGCAAGTGGCTCAGCTGAATCATTTTACTTCGAGGTTGTCAGCAATGAATACATAAAGAATGAACGATGTCATGTTTTCTTTAAAGGTACACTACTTGATTTATGTTACAGAAATCAACCGGTGGTTCCAACCAGCATTACAAACGTCTGTTTGAAACAAAAGCACGTACAGGCTCCTCCTCTACAGCCCCGATAGACTCCTCCACAGCCTATACAGACTCCTCCTCCCCTCCAGCCCCTATAGACTAATCCTCTCTAGCCATGCATGTTTGTGTTGAAACCTTAAAACAGTCAGAAGTGACATTCTTCTGGGGGGTGCGTTATAACAATACAAAGTGTAACATTTTGTCTGAAATATGTACAATGTTTCTTCTTTCTTTCCTTCAATGTTCCATCCATCTATTATTTGACAAAAGAAAGGAGGAAGAGCTGGACTCTAAAGATGCCATCATACTCCACCAGTTCTCCAGGCCCAAGACCGGTGCCCCATCCCTGTCACCTTTCTGTCTCAAGCTGGAGACCTACCTCCGCATGGTAGACCTTCCCTACCAGGTCTGTGTGTCCGGGTTCAAACCCCGGTTGTCCTGGCCTTTCTGTGTGGATTTGCATCTTCTCCCCGTGTCTGAGTGGGTTTCCTCCGGGTGCTCCGGTTTCCCCCCCAATATTGAAAAACATGTTAGGTTCACCGTCCAAACCAGTGCCATGTGACCAGTGACACTGGCTCCAATCTGGAGTTGGTCCCCGGGCGCTGCACAGCGGCTGCCCACTGCTCCCTTAAAGGATGGATTAAATGCAAAGGATGAAACATGTATATGTTCACTATGTGACAATAAAAGCACCTTTACCTGTGTTGGACACACAGACGTCCCTCTTACAATTATGATTGATATACTGCTGTCCATCTTCCCTCATATGTGCAAACAGTGGTTTTGAAAACTATATGAGCCACAACAAAAAACGAATTATATATATCACTCACACACATACAACAATATGTATCCTTAAACCCTTGGGGGATTTAAAGCCCACTATACCTGTACCCCTAAAAAATAAACAGTTATCAAATAATATTCCCTTTTCTCTCATCTGTCCCTCCAGAACTACTTTGACGGGAAGCTCTCACCACAGGGGAAGATGCCATGGATCGAGTACAACCGGGAGCAGGTGTGTGGCACAGAGTTCATCATCGACTTCCTGGAGGAACGTCTGGGCGTGGGCCTCAACACTGGGCTGACGCCGCAGGAGAGGGCTGTGTCCCGCGCCATCACCAAGATGGTGGAGGAGCACTTCTACTGGTGAGCCTCACGCCACCTCTCATTTGGGCTCTTGGGGGTTTTCCAGTAGCAGGACTCACGGCTAGCGAGACACCTTCTGTAAAGGTTGGTTGAGTGGCTATTACACAAAACTGAGGGAAAACTCACGGATGCAGTCCAGGTGTATTTATTCAGCAGCAGTTCAACGATATCCAACAGCAGGTAGAGCGCAGTCCTACTAAAAAATGTACAATTTAAAAGGAAACAAGGTTTACCAAGCAAATAACTAATTAATGAATACAAAATAAATACATACCAAACTACAAAAAGAAATAGGTAGTTCCTATTAAAATGGTAGTCAGCTATTGCAAGATAATTGTTAGTGAATGCGCTTGTTAAATTCACTAAATATCTTCATATCTCCACCGTGTGTGCTGAAAAAAAAAAAGAGGTACTTATACACAGCCCTGGTTCCATAAATAGGAACATAAAAAAGTGGTACAACAACAATGCCACTTGGCTTCGCAATGAAGGAACCTACAGTAACCGGGGGCAACTCCAGCCTGCAAGTGTGTGAATTGAGCAGTGAACAATGGGGGTTGTGCCAAAAGCAGTTAATTCAAGCAGATGGCAAAAAGGGCCAGACATTGTACGGTTTATTTCCAAACTCACAGAGATTCACACTGCATTCTGGAACACAAAGACGTGTGAGGAACAGGAAACTAGGGAACCGTGTCAGTTCAGACACAATCCTCATTTCTTTTGCCTGAAACAGTCCATGTTCAATCCTCCAGAATAGTCAGAACATGTTACCCAGTCCAAAAACAAATAATAAAGCAGCCATACAACACAATCTCCAAAACCTTCCTCATTCACTATAGGCTCAGCTCTAGTTTTTACGGGCGGGACTGATTGCATGATTGTCCAAAGCTGGTGCTCTCCAGGTTTGGAAGAGCAGGGAAGAGTAATAGCTTCCCTGACACACTGCCCCTAGTGGCTTGGAGCCCAACTGCCTGGTTAGGGCTATGCAATGTGTTGTTTAATGCATGGTTGTGTAGTATATTGATTTGATTCAAGTCGTATTAATATTATTGTTATGGTTCTTAGTGTTAATGTGTTTTGTTGTAGCAGAAACATAATAGAAGCATAGTAATGATGATGATACTGTAGTAGCAGCAGTAGTCATATAAGCGTAGTTTTGTATTTACATGTTTACACCTGCCATTGGTGTGTGCAGGACCATCGCCTACTGCCAGTGGGTAGATAACCTGGAGGAAACCCAGAAGATGTTGTCGGTGAGCGGGCCGCTGAGTGACTTGCTCAAGTGGATCCTGAGTCACCTGACCGGTGGGATCGTCAAGCGGGAGATGTACGGCCACGGGATTGGGCGCTTCTCTAAGGAGGAGGTCTACGCCTTGATGGAGAAGGACATGCGGACCCTTGCCACACTATTAGGTAAGAAGAAGACTGTGTGCACACACAGCTGCGGGAATATGGCATCAAGATTGGGAATTGTTCTAGTTCTAATGCTTATTTAAAGAAACATTGCAATGAATAAATGGTTTTTGCCGGACCGCTTTACAGGACCAGCCAATATGAGCAAATGTCACTGACTGACTGACTGACTCACTGACTGACTCACTGACTGACTGACTGACTGACTGACTGACTGAGTGACCGACCATGTTTAAAATCACATGCTACATTATAGACGGTAGGTTGTGGTAATGCACCGTGTAGACCAGGCCTGGGCAAAGTCAGGCCCGGGGGCCGGATGCGGCCCTTTGAGACGTTCTACCCGGCCCGCCCGGTACATCAAATATAAAAATAATAATGATACAACATAAAATTACTTGACGAGCTCTGCGGAATGTTAATTTATTTACTGCTGCGTAAAAAAAACCATAGTTAAAGTCAACTGTTAGGTTTGATTATGAAAATGGTGTTGCATAGGAATTGCCTATATTCATACTGTGTATATATATGCAAGTTAACAAAGTCAGCTGTTTTGTGTTTTATTTTAAAATGTGTTAACAAAGTAGCTTGGCCTGCAAAGTTCTCTGACGTTTTCAATGTGGCCCCCAAGTGAAAATAATTGCCCACCCCTGGTGTAGACAGTAGGTGGCGGTAATGCACCATGTAGACAGTAGGTGGCGGTAATGCACGATGTAGACAGTAGGTGGCGGTAATGCACCATGTGCAACATCCCTACAGGAACAAAGTATTGCATACCTTTTAAACCCATATGATGTTGGCTCACTCCTGGGGCTGTCTGAACTAGGCTTGTCTAATTTATGTGTTCTTATATATGTTAAGGTAGCAATGGAAAACCCAAATGAACATATAAGTAATCATGTGTGATTCACATGTGACCACAGTTCATGAAACCTTGCAGAAAATATAAAAGACACTTGCTGACCTCTTTTGGTAAAACATAAGTACTACAGGCTTCAATAAATACCCCATGGAAAAATGAATGCAAAAACGGAACTGCGATTAAATCATCTAAGAAAATCAATGCAGCAATATGTTCCTTCTGAGGGTATGATAACCACTTATCTCTATTTATTATTTTTCTTTTACCTTTCTTTTACCAGGAAAGTTCCATTGAAATATAATCTATTTTACAAGGGAGGCCTGGCCAACAGGGCAGTTCAGTTAAAAGACATTATATAGAGTACAGTAATATAGTATCTCTGTCTCTAACACATTGCATGCACATGGATAATTATGAATGGTGCCTGGTAACTATCAAAACGATAAAGGATCAACATAACTCAGATAGGTTAGTTCAAACCATATTCACAAGAGTATATAACAGAACTTAAGGATAGGCAACAGGTGAGCAAGAATAAACTAATTGCTGCTGGTGAAGGGAGGGAGTGAAACCGTTGCTGCCATCTACTGGTGAGGCAGGGCATGACAGTAACATTGTATAGTGAACATGCAAGACAGTAAAACATTAATTTTCTCTACCATTACTTTTGTCTGTTGTCATAGGCGATAAGAAGTACCTGATGGGCTCTAAGCTCTCGACAGTAGATGCTGCTGTATTCAGTCACCTGGCTCCTGCTATGTGGACCCTACCAGGAACGAGGCCTGAGCAGCTAATTAAAGGTGAGGTCATCAACATGACATGCTCTGCAAGGGCCATTTATAGGCAATAAGTGGATTGTATTAATGTATCGGGAGAGGTTAAGAGATGATTGTTATTTTATGTTTAAGAGGTTATGATTAGGTCGAGGTTAGTATAGGTGGTGGTAGGAAGCTTATCTATTGGAAATCCAGGAACATGCAATGTACAGTGTGTTTGAATGCATTCCATCATTACATTTAAGTATTTTTATAATGTCCAGTCAATCTGAATTGATTAATTTAATTATTTCAAGGGAACATAAAACAAACTAAAACATATATTAACTTGACAGGGTTTGAGCTTGGATCATCCAATAAGAGCAGGCCTTTATCAATGTTCTGACCATACAGGTCCATTTTAATCACAAATGTAGAATTGTAAATGTAAATTGATGTTTAAACGTAGACTAGTCAGCTAGTCTTGTAAGAAAACACTCAAGTACAAATTTGAGCACAATTTAATCTGTAGTTAACCTTTGTTTAATTACAAAATGTGTATATTATGAGCCATTTATATAGATAACCAAATAGTTTTAACAATGCTGCTAGGGCAAAGGTCCAAGCATTTCAGCTGCGTTTAAAATAAGATTTAGTTTTTGACAATTGTGATGAACAGTTTCAAACAGCTCTAAGTCTTATAATAAATGCAATATTGAAATGGAACCTTTTAACTATATAAGGTAAGGTTAACCAACCATTATTTCTGGTGCTGACTAGCGACTAATAATCATGTACATCCAAGATAGATTGATTGATTGAAATAGTAAGGATCAATTGAGGTAGCTTTCCTACAGCATAGCACTTTAACCGACACCTCTCTTCCTCTACCAGGTGAGCTGATCAACTTGGCCATGTACTGCGACCGGATCCGCCGGCGGTTCTGGCCCGAGTGGTTCGTGGACATGGAGGACCTGTGTTACAAAGACACCCCCGAGGAGAGCGACCTGGGTCTCTTCTCTCACACGGAGGACATGCGCACGCACACGCCCCGCACGCCCCACACACAACACACGCCCCGCACGCCGGTGGAGCCGCCGTCGCCTGAGAGCGACCGCACGGGCCACTCGCTCTACGATTCGGACATGGACACAGACTGCTCCGAACTGGATCCGCTCAAGTGTTGACGGAACTCTCTCGCCCATACGCAAGGACACACACGCACACGTGCACACCTCGCAATGCTGTACGTACACACACAGGCACACCCCGGTGCCCACCTCAACACAAACCCCCACCCCTACGTGATGGAGTAGAATATATCCATTGAGGATTATTGTGGGGGGAGTGTTTCGCAGACTCGTATTGCCGGTTAAGGACCAAGTGCTATAGAGTACTGGAGGCACTGACAGATTACAGCGTAGACACAGCCAGGCCGTGGGTGAGGAGACAGACAGGGAGGGAGGGTGAGAAGAGGGTGAGAGAGCACCCTCTTCTCACATGGCTGCAGTGACAGGAGAGAGAGAGAGGAGAGTGGAACTAATACAACGATAGGAGTAAATGATGCAGATGCTGAGAAACTCCTCCGACATCTGCATCAGCATCTGCCGTCGCCGAACATCACCGTGGCAACTCTGTGTTGCACACGCACATCTCCATCCTTGTGTGTGTGTGTGTGTGTGTGTTTGTGCGTGTTTGACTTACTGAACCCTTCACTTGTGCAACATAGGTCTCCTTATATCGATATGCTATTGATATATGGGGAACTGCACATGGGGAAAAAAACAAACTTCAGTGTAAATAATTCTTGATTTGATTCTCAGATCTAATAGGTAGAATATCTAATTATGAGTATAAATAACTATACAATGTTATCCCCCATGTTATATACTGTCATATAGTGTAAATATGGTGGGCAGTTTCCCTAAGTCCCTATAGTATGTAATAATGTATTTATATTATGGCTCAATACTCCGGTAGTTATGGTTCTGTTACGGTTCTGACCTCTAGAATCCCTTTGAAGAGCCAGTTCCGGTCCGTATAAGTGGGAGTTGTGTACAGTATTTAGCTGTTGTCCTTTGACTGCTTTGATCGATATTGTAGTTACTGTCAGCCCATTAAACGGACCTATATATACCGGGATGATACACAACCTAAGATGTGTTTTCTCTATTGTGTGGTCAGTCACACACGATACAAATTGTGGTCATATACAGTATGTACATAGATCTTTGGCCTATACACATTCAGCCATGAAGAGCGGGTGAAACAATCATGTAGAAATAGACATTCTGTATGTAGATATAGATATATAGGCTACTCTGAATGCATGGCTGGTAAATCCCAATGGAAAAGAAAATCCCTTTACACCCTCTGTACTGTAGATAATCCCTTATTTACTTTTGTGTGCTCGGCCCTTTTCATGTCTATTGTGATGCAGCCTTCGTTAGTGCCTCGTGCCGGAGTGACCACACAGATGTAGCTCATTGATTTTAAAAGAGAAATATCCTTTCCCTTGTTTGTTTTTTTTTTCCTCTGCCAGTTTCCAGTTCATGACACACTTGGCAGTTGGCGAGCATTATCTACAGCATATGATAGATGATTACAGCAATAGTGTGAACAGATGCAACACATTAAGAGCAATACTAGGTTATTCCAGTCTGTAAGAGAAAGGAAACTGGCATATTAGGTTGATTCTAATTGTTGGCTGGTGCCAGATGTTTGTAGCATTGGATGGAATGGCTGCAGCCTGCTAATGCGTGTTTGTCATTCAGCAAATGCGCGCACAGCCATATATTGTGTGTGACAGCTCTATGGGCTGAAGCTATAGGGGTGTATGGCGCATGGATGAGTCATCCTTTGTGTTCATTTAACGTATGGTGGCACACAGGAAGCCATTCGCAGCTGGGCTTTACCTTCTCCACAAAGGCACACACACACACATTGTCACACATCTTAAAATGGGATTGGGTAATAACTTATAACCAAAAAAACGTAACATCCATTACAGTTACCAGCTAAAATAGTGGAATCAGAAATATTTTTAAAATTTTATTAGATGATTACCGTACTTCTACTTTCATATTTATAATGGAAGTTTGCAGCAGAAAAATGCATAGAACGATCGGCTGTTATCTTATTAACCTTTCATAATTGTCAATCAATAATTGAAATTAAGTCCTACATTAACATAAACCTAAACATAAATTACTTTGGATAGCATTCAAAGAACAATGTTTAGGCATAAAGTAATCTAAAGGTAATGGAAAGCAATCAGATTATGTTAATATATTTAGCTAATCCAAAGAATTACGTTACTGATTATAATTTTAGTTTGGTAGCTGTAACGAATAAAATGTATCTACCCGACCCTTGAAATGTCCATAGAAAATGCTATAGTGTGCTTGTATAAGAGGTCAAAACAGATTTGTTTAGTGAGATGGTGATCATGTGGTTATATTGTAATAATGATTATCTCATATCAATAGTTCCCTACTAACACAGATCATCATGGATGTATTTAAAAAGAAGGTTTGCAGAGTTACTGCTGAAGGGTGTCTATATGATGACCAATTGCCCTTTTATTGGGATTCTCATCCAATATCTATTGAGTTGAGTGATAGCATAATAACAGCAATGCCTTCATTGTTTTAACAAAGATGTTGCAAGTCGTGATTACACTCAAGTTCCTCCTGTGACCCTCTCTGTGTTTATAGCAAGGCTTTCAACTAGGTGCTCGAGTTTAAAATGTCTGAACTGGGCAAACTAAGTTATAAAACAAAGCCTTTGTAACACGGTGGCATTAAAGTCTTTGTGTCCGTATGCGTGTGAAAACTGAATAGAAACATGATATGGTGAAAAACTGTAATTTTCTTTGTCTTTTAATGTCTTTGGCTGCATGTTCTTGACTTCACTCTTCAGAGCAGATTTTGCCAGTGCCAGGAAATGTTTTACATTTACTATTTATTTATTATTGTACTTTTAAAGGGGACCTCTTCGATTTCTGTCCAGAGATTCACTCCCTTTGGTGGACATAACATAAGCAGTTAGCTGTAACAGGCCTCAGGGCGACAAGAGTGTACCTTTTTATGTTTTGATGTGTAAATATATGGTGGATGTGTGAAGGAGTCATTATCATTTTGTGGGATATGGTGGTTTTGTTACGTTCATGAGACTTATGTCTCTGTTTACAATAATTTATACATTTATTTGTGATACAGTTTTTATAATTTTCTTGTGTAGACTATGTATAGACTCTATGTCCTGTGGAAAACTGGCTGTTTTATTGCTAGCGATTCACTCCTTCTTTAATACTAAGCCATTGCTATGTGCATGATGTAAGCTACCATTCGGTCTAAAACTTTGATAATGTTATACTATAATATTCTATAGTTACACACATGATGTTAGCCTCCACTGATCAAATAAAGGTACGAAGAAAATACAAAGAATTAAGATGAACTACTACAATCTGTAGGTCCTCAAAATAGAGGATTTAAAATAATTTAAACTTGCTCCATGGGCGACATCAACTTGACATATAGTGATGTCACTCTAATATAGGCATGTCACAATGACATAGTGACGTCACTCTGGCAAAGTGGCATGCCAACAGTGCAGACATAATGATGTCACTAATGGGGTGATGTCACAATGACAAAGTGACGTCACTCTGGCAAAGTGGCATACCAACAGTGATGCCACAGACATAACGATGTCACTCATTAGTGATCATGTCACAGGACTTTTTTAGCTGCAGCTATTGGTGAGGAGACAAGGTTCTCAATGTGTCCCTTCCTCTTACTTCCTGGTATAGACTCTAGAAGCCATATTGCATTGTCAGTTTGTGTTGTGTGTGTTGCACGTGTGACTTCTCATCAAACTGTACATAATTGAGCCACAAAAGTCAGCTGTAACATAAATAAATCGTCCTATATCTGTATCCTATGGAAATGAGGTTGTGTGTTGCTGGGTTAATCATATTTCATTAAATATTGCTAGGTTATTTTAGCATGGGTTTGCGTTGTTTTTTTTGTGTTTTTTGTATGATCTGGAAAAAACTCTCAGTCTGTTTTGCTGTGTCTTTCTTGTGAAAGGGGGGTCTTGGGATTCACCGACGCGCCACCACTCAACACACAAGTGGGTGTGGGCCACTCCTGCAAGTATATTTCCCATAATCATCGTCCTCTGCGTACTCTGCAGTACGCCAATAGGCCGACTGGAGCCCAACTGCATACCGCGGCATGATTACGTTCTGTGCCCTTTCTTTTGTTTACGGATCTGAGCTCTGGAGAATAAGAGGGAGAGATACAGGCGGGTGAGATAGTGCCTCACGGCACGAACAGGTGTTACGGGACGTAAAAAGGGGAAACACGGTGAAACAAAACATAGTAGCCTATTGAACAGATAATACATGATAATGCCTTTTTGATGACTTGGCCCGTGCTTCTCTGACTATTGTGTGGACTTCCCGCCCACCTCCCCGTGAGACCGCTGTGTTCACAAGGCGGCGGAGACCGCGCAGAATAGACGACGACGCCGGAGCACAGACCCTCTCTGTTATTATTCAGCCCCGGTGAGTCAGGGATGGAAGTGGCACACGCGGTGTCACAGTCACTGGCCGTGTGCCGTGCCTGTGTGCGGTTGCCTGGCACGTGTCTCCGTGCGTGTGTGTGTGTGTCAGAGAGAGAGAGAGAGAGAGAGAGAGAGAGAGAGAGAGAGAGAGAGAGAGAGAGAGAGATGAATAATGCAGAGGATGTGGAAGCGTGAGGGCCGGGAGCAAGGCAGATGATGGTCGCCTGCTGATAGGACAGAATCCAGGCAGCAGGGTCCTCCAGAGAGCTGTCTTAACACACGCACACACGCTTACACACGAACACACACACACGAACATGCACGCAAGCATACACCCTGACAGGCATGCACTCTCGTGACACCACAGCCCCTTTTTGGTTTGTGGGTTGTTTGTTTTAAACACATTAAGCATCTGGATATGCCCACGTATAATGAAGTAAGCCATGATATCCTATATCTATTTAATAGTCTATTACAATTATGGCTGAAATGGGAATGTAGGAATGAGTGGATGAGTGTAGGTTTGATGGGAAGGTGTATATGCTTATGTGCATGTACTGTGTATAACATAGGAGTATTATGTTATAGGTATGCAGGTAGTAGTGAAATGGATGGGTGTATGTGTATATGGGTACTTCAGGGCATGTATTTATGTGTAATCGTATATATGTGTGTGGGTATGTGCTTGTACATTTATGGGTATGTATTGTATATTTATAATAGTCCTTAGGGTTACACTACTGTTGAACTGTAAAGGTGGAGAGAGCCATTGCAAAACACGTCATTGCATTCTATTGTACTCCAACTGTGGGAAGCATATGACAAGAAAATTAATCTGAATCTGAATTAAATTAAGATTAACAATGAAAACATAAATTAAAGAATGATATTAGATAAAACGTTGATTTGGATATGTATCTGTTGCTGTAAATAAAGTTCACTTTTCAAGAGGTCACCTTTTAACTATTGTTCAATGAAATATCCCATTGATCATGGTTTGACCTGTTCCAATTAGTAAAATGCTATGAGACAGGTGTCACGTATTATTTCAGTTTAGAGAATATTTTTGGAATAACATTTTGGAAATCAACACGTTCATTTGACCAAGCTCAATAAGGCTACAGTTTTGAGCTGTGATTAACACTAGCCACTAGGTGGTACTAGAATGATGTTTCTGACTAAGACCATGCCTTAACAAGAAATAATAACGAATAATAAACCACCGTTGTAAAAGGCGTCTTAAAACAATCACACATACAGCGATTTGCTGATTGACTATGCTAATTTCACCATGCGTAATATACACAAATACAGTTAAGACTTTAGGCTATACTTGGTAACACAGGGTTTCGTGGGATTCCATGAACTTTGAATATGTTATGTGTATGTTCAACTTCACGATGCAAGTCAAATATAGCCTATGTGATAAAGAAAACAAAAACCTGTATTTTACTTTTTTTTAAAAAGTTTTCTAGTATTTAGACTAGCCAAAAGCAACGTTTTACTGGAGATTTCAGGCTATATAGTGGTGCAATAAATCCCAAATAAATGTTTTAGATAATGTGTACATTCTCTGATAAACAAAAGCCTAACAATACAGTTTTAACATGGCGGTTGGCCTGTTTACATTAAAAATGTAATTTTTCACAAGCATAGGCTTTATAGGCTATATTATTATTCAATTGAATCATTTACAACGTTAAATTACAATTTTGGAGTTGCTATAAACTATTAGGCCTAAACGGTTTTGTCCGACGTGGAAAATACTTATCTTGGGTCATAAAGACATCTGCTAAGATTTACACATTGTAAACAAGACATTATTCCACCATTCCAATAGGCTACTATAACTAATTTTACACATAAACGTGTCTATTATTACAGCATAACAGATAACAGGCTACATTATAATACATATACTGTGATATTCCCTTAAGCTTAATTCATTAATTATTGAATGAAACAAGACCGCAAGTGTTATAGAAAAAAAAATACATTTTAATGACAAAAAGCATAAAAATTGTGCAATCGTTGATTTCTTTTCTCCTTCGTGTAATCGGAGTCACAGATTTCAGGTCAACGTTGTTTTTTTTCTCTTTTTTTTTCTAAAACTCAAATTTATCTTAAGAATTTTTAGGATTTTAATTGTCATGCAGTCAGAATTGTAATATGAAGATCCAAAATATACACCTATTCGAATTTCTGAAATTGTCATTTAATTAATAGATCTCGAGTCTTGTCGAGAATTCTTTTTTTTTTTACATATAAAATAATAGACAAGCTTCTTGGCGATGCAGGGTAGAAACCTAACTAATAGTAGCAATGAGAAATAAGTTTGTATAGGCCCCATGCCTTGACTTTGATAAAAAGGCCATACGTTTTAAAAATATTAAAATTATCCTGAAAGTCGTTGGAATTCTGCCTATTAGTATTTTCCAATCCTAAAGGCATTAAGACATTATATAATTCATAATTTTACAAATACCTCAATTGGCATTGAGACCTCAAATTGTTGCATTCTATTTTCAATTTAGCTAAGTGAATTGCCAACTGTGTCCGTATAGACTTGTATCAGACTATCTGCTACGGGATTTGAGTGGCACAAACACGTGTTTGTGCTTTGGCACATATTGACGATAACAACAGACAAGTAAAGCCGTACAAAAACGAATAAGATACATCCCACAAGTTATCGGTGAATTGATGGCCATCGAGGCCAAAGCTGGTACCAGTATAATTATTTATTTAGGCTATTCTTACGAAAGGAAGGCAACATGGGCAGGCTTGATCCATCTAGCCTGCACAGTCTCGGTCTTTCATCACAGCATTTTGAAAAATACAGAAATAATAATAAAGACCAGAACACAATGTAAACAGACACACTGTCTGAAGTAGTCTACACATGGGCACATAAATTAAACTGTTAAGTGAATCAGTACATTGTCATGTGGCAAAACAATTTTAACTTGTATATTATTATTGTTATTATTATTATTATTATTATTATTATCATTATTATCAATATTATCATTATTATTATTAGTAGTAGTAGTAGTAGTAGTAGTATTGATGTTGTTTTTGTTGTTATCAGATACCTAGATGTTGTTGTTGTTGTTGATGTTAGGCTTATCTAGTATTTTGGTTTTAATAAATTGATTTATATTTTAGAAAATGTATTGGCCAATTTTTGGGATTTGCAGAATGAAAGTGTCTAAACTTTTTGAATTTGAAATAAATGATGGGTTGAAATTAGGCCTATATATCCAGAGTCCATGCAGCATATATAGGCTTAAAAATGTGATATGCTTAATAATAACGTTATATTTTAACAAGCATACACCAAATATAATATTAATAATAATAATAATAATAATAATAATAATAATAATAATAATAATATAAACACCCAATGAAAATTGCGCATGGCTGGTATTTGCTTTAAATATTGAAAAAGTACACAGCATGTGCTGTTTCAGCCCCTTTTTGCCACAAGCTGCGCATAACCCCTGTTGTTTTTGTTATGATGGGAAGATGGCGTTTATTTACCCACACTGACGACTGCGACTACTCCCGCCCAGAGCCCGTCTTTATTTCCTACTGACACGGCGTGGGTCTAATTCTCTTTCTTTCATGACACGCTAATGACACATGGCGCCTGGATAGTAGAAAAGCATTTCATGTCAATGATGCTCTGTTAGCCTTATTTTTTTATTTTTTGTTGGTTTATCTTTTTTTGGTTAGCACGCGCCAACCCCATCCCGTTATGCTTGGCGAATCAACACAAGACCTCCCCATATAGGTCCGTGCTATGCCTGTTTTAGTGCATCACTTCGCCAGTATTCCCACCGTCTGTGTCCGCTGGTCCAACAGCAACGCTACAGTATATGGTCAGTTTCCAAGATTTTCCAGCACAGGGAGAAAAAATACAAATAAGGGGACATTCTGATCCCTTCTGGGTCCGTGTTTATTCATGAACAGCCACAACGCGGCAGGGGTCACTGCACGGGGGTCTGTCCGCCGTGGTGAGGAGGGGTGTCCCCGTACATATCCTCTCCTCCCGGCAACTGTCCACCGGCTGGAGTCATCCTCTTCTCCTTCTGCCGCCTGTTACAGAACCAAACCCTCACCACCTCCTTCTCCAGCTGGAGGCTGTCCGCTATGGAGTTTATCTCCGCCGCCCCAGGTTTTGGACATTTGAGAAAATGGCTCTCCAGAGCTCCCTTAACGCCCACCTCGATGGAGGTCCTCTTTTTTCTTTTCCTTCCCTGCGCGGCGATTTTGTCTAGACTGGTCGGGCTGCCCGACGTGGAGTCCGCCTCTTCCAGCCACTTGTTCAACAAGGGCTTTAGCTTACACATGTTTTTGAAGCTGAGTTGGAGCGCCTCGAACCTGCAGATGGTTGTCTGCGAAAACACGTTACCGTACAAGGTCCCGAGGGCCAGCCCCACGTCCGCCTGGGTGAAGCCCAGCTTGATGCGCCGTTGCTTGAACTGCTTGGCGAACTGCTCCAGGTCGTCGGAGGTCGGCGTGTCCTCGTCCGAATGATCCCCTTGATGTCCCCCGTGCTGGTGGTGGTGCGAGAGGGACTGCTGGTGGGCCCCGGGGCCGCCCCCGTGCTCGCTGAGGTGCGGGCTGTGGCTGTGGTGGTCTTCCTCCCGCAGGGAGTGGTGGTGCATGCCCCCCTGTTCGCCCCCCGGCATCAGGCTGAAGCCGGACTGGGAATAAACGAGGCTCTGGCCCTCAGACGTCGCCATACCGGGGATGTGCGTGGCGGCTGTGCTCGTTCGCCATGCTCTGGCGTCGTGATGGTGAGCGAGGAGTGGGTGTCGCTGTTGCTGCGGCGGCAGACTGGCGGAATTCTGCAGCTCTTCCCGGTCGGTGTCGTGGAGAACGGGCTTCACGTCCTGCTCTCCGAGGGGACTGGATGGCCACGGCACCCCGCCGTCACCGTGCGACAGCGCCGTGATCCACTGGTGCGCGTGGCTGAGCGGATGTCCGCCACCCGACAGCGTTCCGTAGTCGTTCTGGAGCAGTGTGTGCGCGTCCCTGTACGCGGTCGCTTGCTGCATGCTCCCGGACTCGGAGTGCGGCGGCGGCGCGCTGCTCGGGGTGCTAAGGACGCTGTAGTGGTTGGACGTGGCGGTCGCCATAACTCTCGGAGCCAGAGTGATAGTTGGAGTTAAAAAGCAGGGCTGCCTTTGACAGTAACTCTTTTGCGCCACGGGGCAGCTAGGCGTCTCTCTCAGCATCTCCCGGGCGCGGTGCCAAGGGGACGCAGAGGCGCGCACCTGAGGTCCGCCTCGCTCCGCTCTTTATTGGCCAAGAACGGTTGACAGATGTGGTTACCCCTGACAGCACCCCGCTCATTGGTCACGGGAGATTGTACTGAAGCCCAAATCGCTCTGCCCAACAATACTGGCGGTCCTGCCGCGTGCTGCCAGCACAAAGTGGAGGCAAAACGTGTCTGCCTGGGCCGTGAACATAACACAGGTTTTAGCTGTGGTCAAGATTAGTTTATTTCTGGTGATTAAATATTCTGACCTTGATCTCGGTGAGTGGGTCAAATGGATAAATATGCCTAATAGACTATATAGTTCTTATCCATCTAGAAAATTTTAGACATTTGCAAAATCAAAATATACAAGCGATTGTTTTCGTAATATATTTGGTTTTCCTGTTTATTTCATTCGGGTATTGGGGGTGTTTTGTGACTTGAACTATGTGTCGAGAAACTTCCAACTGCCTCTCGCCTCTCACGACACTGTCCAAAAAGAGGGGCTGCATTTTCTCGGCCTCGGCCCAGTTGC
Source organism: Forbesichthys papilliferus (assembly GCA_025399855.1). NCBI lineage: Eukaryota > Metazoa > Chordata > Actinopteri > Percopsiformes > Amblyopsidae > Forbesichthys > Forbesichthys papilliferus. Next base: position 2,258,052 of record JAODOY010000017.1, on the reverse strand, counting down.
CATAGCGAGCGCAATGAATGGAACAACAACGCCCACGTCACGGCTGCATTCGCCTCTTCTTTGGTTCGTTCCAAAGGGCTCATTGGGGCGGCGCGCTCGGCCGACGGGAAAAATAAAGGGGGGCAAATGGAGAGGGCACCTCAGGGCCAACCAAGTACAGAATGGCTTCTCCAGGCTGCTCTGCGCCCACGGCGCCCCTGCCCACCTGCTTGTTGGGTAGACTTTGGAACTGATGCGCACGCATTTGCAAAGTTGTTTTAATTGTAAATGAACTAATACAGTTGCAGTCTAATAAGAATGGCATGCAATAATAATGTAGCTGGCTCAATGGTCAATTCAATTGCCTCAAACATATGATGTCTGACACCAAGAAACAAAAAAAAATAAAATAAAATAAAATAAAACGAATAATTAGCAAACACGTGCATACACACACTCTAATGTACACTCTTTGTTTGGTCAAATGACTGTTGATATGAACAGTTTCACAATAACTTGCCCCAGCTTGCCTTATGTACCCCTCTCCACAATACTTTGTCTTTCTAACATAAACAGTGAGCCCTGGCAGGACATGTATTGGGGTTGATAATAAAACAGGTGTTTTATCTTTAATAACAGCTGACCGCTTTATTAGATGCTCCTCAGTTCTGGACACGATGAGAGTATTGCCCCAAACACTACTAATTAAGCAACACGAGAAACCCTGTAATAAAATCAAGTGATACACAGTGACGCTCATGGATCCATCCATGGACATGATTTGAGTCACACTGACTCACAAGGATCGAAAGAACATTGTTTTATGATTAGGGCGTAATTCTGAGAATCACCAAATGCATTGCCGGGGGGCTCTTGCAAGTCGTGTGCAGAGAGGGGCAAAACATATTACACTAATGGACTAATATGCAAACTACTGGCTACCCAATTACAGGACTTAATAACGCATAAACGATGCAAGGCCTGTTCTGGCAAGACGAAGGGGTTGCTGTTAATTCTGTCAAAGGCCTGGTGTATGTTGTCAAAACATGCAGCAGTTACACACACACAAGGTCTCTGTCTCTGTGTTTCTGTATTCAGGAGTGACAGATAATGACAGAGAATCTGAGCGATAAATTAACAGTAATTATATGGGCCCCCGAGCTGTAAAGATTCAATTTCTCCGCAAGTTTAATGGGCCTAAATATCCCTACGCGCAGCCAGCGCGTGTACGAGATATTTATGTTACCGAAACACAACAAGGTGCAGTCAAAATAAACACGCACAGACATACACACACACACACACAAACACAGGCCACCGTCACTCCTGGCTGAGAAAGGCTCAATATCCGCAATTACACAATATACCTACATAGAACCTCACAATCTATTCACCAGATCAACAAATCCAGATGTAAACAGCTGTGTAGGGAGTTCTATCTAATCAGGGCTTCTTCTCTCGCCGGGTGCTTTCTCCACACCAGGGTGACCACAGTGTGCTCCCCCCCCCACCCCCCACCCCCACCACCACCACCACCATTCTCCCCCACCAGTGGGAACCCTGAAGCACGAGGTGAATGGGGCTGAGGGGCTGCTTTTTGTTGCCGGACATAGGGAGATAATAGCCGTTCCTCCACAGCTGGCCCACACAGTCAAAAGGAGAAGGGGCTCGGAGGATTCCAGATTTAACCAGGCCATTGTCTGGACTAATTACATCTGAATGCGAGACCCCAAGATCTTTGG
>JAODOY010000017.1:2234175-2246395 GCA_025399855.1 Forbesichthys papilliferus | reverse complement strand
GTAAACCTTTTTCTTTCAACCGCCATTGATTTTTGTGTGTGTGTGTGTGTGTGTGTGTGTGTGGACACTTTTAATATATATATATATATATTCAAAGTGTCCATCAAGCACTTCCGGGAACTATTTTGCCATAGGTTTGTCATCTCCATGAACCATGTGACCATTGAAAATGTTGAAACTTCTGTTGTCATAACTTTGTTATTTCCATGGCTCTTACCTACACCTACATCCACTGGTTTCTTACTATGCCCTCAGGTGGTGGAGGACTGCTGCAACATATTGAAGGAGTATGGTTTCCGGTTTGTCCGAAGAGGGCCCATCTTTGTCAAAGGAAAAGGAGAGCTGCTTACATTTTTTATGAAAGGGAAAGACAAGCCTGGTATAAATGGCCCTACTCCAGGAGCCACTATGCTTCCAAACCAAGTAGTCAACCGCTTTTGACCATGGTAACAAAGACAAATAGATATTTTGATAATGTGCATTTCACTCAGATATACATTTACATAGATTGTGATACAACTCTGTGTAGACACAAAACACTTGAAAGTAGACACAGAAAAACAAAGCATTGTTGAGATATTATAAAATAGGGAATAAGTTGTCAGAAATTACAATAAATACTGATAAAGGACATCATCTTGACTGTATATTTGTGTCATTTAGGTCACTATTGTACCAATATGAAATAGCTCTAATTTTCAGTAGCCTATTTATTCAAGGTTCAAGGTTATCTTTATTAACCACGAGGGACAATGCAAGTTGAAAGATAGAAATGCAATGTTGATTTTGTATTTTGTATGCGTTGTTAAATAGAAACTTTAATTCACAGCAGTATTTCTTTGCTCTATCTAGTCCCTAGAGGTCAGTGTTTTCTTGGTTTAAATGGGGTTTCAATTACTGTAATGTGTGGAAAATATTATCGGATTACATTGTTTTGTCACAATTGAATACCAGTACATTTTAAAGATACGCGTTATATGCCTCTTGTCCTACAAAAAAGGAATATATCAATTGAACCAACATAACAGTAACACATTCCAGATACGTGAAGTTGTTATTACAGTTTTATTTTTATTTATTTTATTGTTTTTACAAATTTTCAAATTAAGTTGGTTTCAACAGGTAGGCATATATAAGATGGACCATAATCAATAAACCACGCGTTTGAGGTGGGCGAGAGAGGTAGAGGTAGAATTATTATGCTGCTTTGAATATTATTGTCCAGACCAAAAATGAAATAAAATTCACGTATACATACCGGTATAGAACATTAGTACGCATAAGTTAGTTTTAAAAAAGTTCGGAAAGTCAGTAGAACTATGTCAAATTGGTGTAAGTAGGCCAACAAACTGACAGTAATGTGGTAATTACATGCCGACCAAATAATTTAATTTGGCCCATCTCTGGATAAAATAAATGATTGGAATTAATTTTAACACTTTATTGGTATATTATAATTCTACCCGGAAGCATGGTAGTGTAGGAATTTCCGGTTACGTCAGCGTGCCAGGACTCCATTAGGTTTGCAGCTGTTTGGAGAACAACAACAAAAACGGGGCGACTGACTGGAGATCTACTGTCAGTTCCGTTCTTAGTCAGACAACGCGGTCTCAATTCTGGGAGCTGAACCCTAATTTCCCACCCGGAGCTTCGCCGGCTTCTAACCACGGCCGCTCTCGGTGAGGAAACTCTGGCCTCCGCTTCCTCCTCCTCCGACTCGGACACCGGTGGAGCGTCACCGCCCCCGCGGAAGAAACACCGAGCCTCGGCGGCGGAGGGAGCAGGAGAGCCCGGGGCTTCAACGGTTGTAACGGGCCTTACCGGAGTTGTTATAGGACTTGCTACTTCTTCTCCACATTCTCAAGCCACCTCAGCCATTCACTTTAACCGAAGTGTTGTCAACAGTCTTAACAACAGTATGCAGTCAAACGGATCTGGACAGGGACAAGATTCATCGGAGCTTTCCTGCATAAACAGTGCACAAAACGGGGAGTCATCCTCGGCTGGCGGAACGCACTCCAATGGGCTTCTATCCAGTACAAACAACGTGAATAGTGTCGGTACCAGTAATGGGGCTTCGCTTGGGCACGGCTCCGGATCATCGGCCGTCTCCACTGCTTCGGCCTCTGATGTCGGTTTATTGAAAAAGATGAAACGTCTTTCGCAGGCAGAGGAAGATGTCATCCGATTAATAGGACAACATCTACATGGGCTTGGGCTAAAGTAAGTTTTCTCTATGTGTCAGTCGAATGAAAAGTTTGCAACATATCTAAGCATATGATTTATGATTCGAGTGATTTGTGTATTGTGTGAAGCTGCGATTAACAGTTCTTGAAAGTGCAATTACTGCGTTTGACAGACACAAACATGGGGGGTGGGGTGGTTAGCTTATGAGCTCTGTAGTTGGAAGAAGAAGGGGTCCATCTTGCACAATAACACTGCTAGCCTGACTGCTAACACCACTAGCCTGCGCTGAAGTGTTACATTCTGCTATTACTTAGTAATACAATTAACAGACAGTCCACTTTTTGCGTGGTCACATTGACATCGTCCGCATAATACATTTTAGTGGTGTGGAGCAGATAATTATAAAATGTACACTGATACACTAAGTCGCATTACATCATATTGTAGTGAAAACAAAATTCACACTTTGTTACCGCACTGTACAAAAGCACAGACATCCACACTATGTTGCCTGTATTACATACTTTACGTGTACATCTATTACGAGTTTCTAGTATGTTTCACGTTTCAGGTTATATTGCGCAAAAATTGCGGAGATAATGTGCGATTTGACAGCGTCGACTTCACCATTATGTTGTTTGTTTAGCTTTTTTGTGTGCCCTTACCACACTTTGTGTAGCCTACTTGTTAAAACATGACTGCTTGTTATAGACGGCTTTTAAGTTAGTAGAACAGTAAGGGTACATTGTGGTAAAATGCTTGGTTATGAAAATGGCCCTGTTAATTTTAGTATTCTGACTGCGTGTGAACCCTTTGAACCATTTAGGTTGTCATCTCGAAGAACTCGCACGTCAAATATAACTGTAATGTCGCATGAAATTGCCTTATGTCGTGGAAACTGACAACTTTTTGCCGACTGTGACCTGTTCTTTTTCTGTCGCCATGTTAGTGTTGTGTTATTTGGAAAGAATGACTCAAAACATTTGGTTTTCTGTAGTCGTGTGTCTATCGATATTGCATGAGACAGTCCTTTCAGAGTTGCAGAACGTTTTACCCGTTGGTATAGGATACCGTTTCATGGCGGCATTGGAATGCGTGTCTAACCAGCTGTTTTAGATTAGAAACGTTAGTTCTATTCTAATTATAGCATGGAGTTAGCGAAACGTTTTGAGACACCATATGAAACGTGTCAGTGTCCAAATAAAGCAGGTCGATAGCTGAACTACAAATGTCGATATCTCTGTTAGCATATGGTGTTGTGTAGAGCTGCGATTACCCGTACTTGGAACTGGTGAAAAGCCTACATGGCTGTGTTGACATAGAACATGGCTTTGTAAGGGATTGGCCAGATGCCTCTGTTTCATCTGTGGAAATGCAAGTGAAAATGTAGCAAGCACACAGCTGAAAATAGTGAGGCTGCACCATTCCATTGATACCTGAAGATGATGTCATTTTCCAAGGTGTCAGTGCACCCCTCTCTCTCTCTCTCTCTCTCTCTCTCTCCCCCCCACCCCCACCACCATTTTTAGACACGTTTATCTGTGGACCTTCTATTCATTAACATAAATATTAATATTTGTCTGGTTGATGATAGCTGCTTTTGATGTTTGACCCTTTCTCATGTATCTCGGTCTCTGTTCAAGTCTGCTTACACATGTCTGCCTATCATACAACAATCTCAATAATACTTTTCTACGATTGCATGATCCAAGATAATCTTGAGCCAGGATTATATAGTGAAACTACAGTCCTACCTCACATGGAAACTAATTGATCAAACAGTGTAATCATAAGGGTATTATATAATAAGGTTATTCAGCATTGCACTTGACGTAGGTACCGTTTGGTTTGGAAATGATCTTTATCTATATGTTTATGTCTTTTTATCAGAGATATATCACTGTTCTAATTATTGTAATAGTTAGTCATAAAATATGCTCTGCAGAGGTAGGTCACACTATAGTGACCTACCTGCGTCCATACCACCACTATATATCTATCGCTTTGTCTCTCTGCAGTCAGACGGTGGATCTGCTGATGCAGGAATCAGGCTGCAGACTGGAGCACCCCTCTGCCACTAAGTTCCGCAACCACGTCATGGAGGGGGAATGGGACAAGGTCAGTCTCGGGTTACCATGGCTACACAACAGAAATCTTCCGAAAATAAAATGGTCTCCATTAGCCTTTTTCCAAGTACCGTGTTTCATACACTAATGTTTCTGTTGTTCACATGCAACATTGTCTTATTTTGCCTGGATAAGGACTGTGTTAAGATCACCCGTGTGACAGCTATATGCTTTGTAACCCTGCACAAACATGCTTTGTGTCAAACAGATTAGCATAAGTATGTCTGGTGGTGATTGCGTTAGCACTGTGTAACTGAGGTCCATAGGGAAATGTTTTACCCGGAGGTCCATTCCTTCATTGAGTATTCAACACTTGTAAATGGTTAGATAATTGTCTGTGGGTATAACAACTTGCCTCCAACAAGACACGAACACCGTCTTGTCAAAGCAGCATTGAAATGCTCCATCTAGGTCTCCTAACATATGCATTTTATTATATTTACTGCGGTCTCTTGAGTTCCAAACTAAAATGACATTTGTGTAACACTGATTTGTACCTGTCATTTTAGATGCAAACTAAGGAGTGTATGTTTAGTTAGTCACAGCCCGTCTTTAAGGAGTGTAATATTTGTATCTACTGCTAGCAGTGTTTCTCTTGAAAAAGGAAAGCTGCTATTATTAGTTAAAGGTGGAGTCAGCAATTGTAATATAATATACCTTTTGGTCAGATTCACTGAATAGAATATCTATACACACGGTGTACTAGCCCTCCATTCTGTGTGCGCATTGACACAATAATCTGGTGTTTCTACACAGCCCTGGCTCAGTAAATGGGAACGCAAACAAACAAAGTGGTGCAGACCGCAGCACACAACACTATCCTTAGGACAATAGCATTTAAAGCAGCAATGCATGTCAAATTTGAGGGGGCAGAGCATTTAAGGGAGCACCCTATGCCATTGAAAGGAGGGGTGTTTTGTAAAAAAAAATTATATTAAGATATTTTAACTTAATCATTGTATAGTTGTTCTACAGAATTGCTGAACACTTTTAAGTATAGTCATCTATCTATCTATCTATCTATCTATCTCTTTAGAGAAAAGAATGAACATTAAAGAGGTCTCATTGGATATTTGATATGCATACAGGAAGCTTTTACAAATAACATTTTCAGATTTTCAAATACTGTACCCAAAAATAACATTAAAAACACAATGATTATTATTATTATAATAGGTTAGTATAGGGTATGTTTGCCAATGAAATGCCAATGAAATATGCCCAAAATACAGTAAATCATGATTGTCTAGGGATTCATTATGGAGTGGGATTTGAAAGTAAAAGTTTATTGTCCTACATATTTAGTATTTATTTGTATAATTTGCTCATTTACTTGTTTAAGTTAGTTTTTTGTCAAATCTATTTGAACAGCCAAAGCATAAATGAGCTAAATATTTTGGTTAATTTTAGATATGGTGTTACATTCATCAAATTTTTTCTCCTGTTCTAACATTATTTAGAAGGCAAAATGGTAAAAGTAATGGTTAAACCTTGCTGACATTGTGATTGCTATTTAAAAATTGCATGGCTCACTTCATGTGTTATTATAATATAGTGGCCAAATTATCTTTATTGCCTGTGTGTTCGCTTTACTTTTTTGAGCCTGCATGAAAAGTGCTTAGCTAACCGATTCTCCCCTCTCTCTCACCCTCTCTTTGTTTTGGTTCAGGCTGAGAATGATCTCAACGAGCTGAGAGCATTGATGCATTCTCCCAATGCTATTGTGGTAAGCTTTCTCTTCTCACACCTGACCTTAGCTGAATGACCAGCAACAGTGAAGAGACATGCTTTCACGCTCTAGAATGGCACCTAGAATGTGGGCTTCAGGGTCTGTTTCTAGACCGCAGCCCAGGGAGAAAGTGGTCTCTGTGGTGACAGCCGGACATGAGGCCATAATAGGTAACACACAGCACTCTGTTGAAATGAACCTTGAATCATGTTTAACACTTTAATGTCCAGGGTGTAATTGTTCTGGTGGATTAAGGCTGATTTATGCTTCTGCGTCGAGTTTATGTCTAGCCTACGGGGTCGGCTATGGCGTAGCTTGTGCACAATACTTCTGTGCTGGTCTGTCGGCCGCACGGACCGCTGCGCGTTGACTGCGCATGCAATTGATGCAAAGTCCCAAAATGCAGAAGTGTCTTGTTTATGCTCCAAAAATATAGAACGCAAATGGTGTAAATGTTTTGAAATAAGCATATACAAATGTTTATTTCCAGCTAATCTCTTATCTTAACATAAGAAACAATCTGGGCCAACACAAAACAGTATTTATAAAAGACTGCTTTTCGTTGCCCAAACAACAAGGAAATCCCACAGGGAAATTCCCGTCTTGCCGCTTGATAGAACTCCCGAGTATAACATGTTTTGCAATAAGCATATCAAATATTTATTTCCAGCAAATCTTAGTTAAACCAAAATGTATCATAGGAATCTGCCAACACAAAATAGTATTTATAAAAGAGCACTTTTTGCTGCCCTTACAACAAGGAAATCCAGGGATATCCACGTCGGCTAATGCTCAAGCAAGACATATAAAAACATTTATTTCCAGTAAATCTAATAATTCTACTTGGATTGTCAATGGGAGACAGTCTGTGCATGCAGCTGTAAACTGACACGTAGGTTACGCCCTACCCGTAGGATACGCCGTAGGTCTGACACAGAAGCATAAATTGGCCTTTAATGGGCCTCTAATTCTCTCACTCAACCGTAACCTCAAACTGGTTTTGATTAATGATATTGTGGACCACGTACATAGATTTTAAGGTCCTTACAATGGGAGCACATTATTATTCAGTTAAACTGTTACTGTGAGATTATTGTCCGATGAGATGGGTGTCTCTCCCACAGGCCTTGTATGTGCAGCCGTCATCTGAGAAACACTCCCAAGTACTGTAGTGTGCTTAAGCCATGCTAATTAGCCCAAGCTTGCTTGCTCGTTACCAGAGTTGATTGAACCAGAGTTCAAAAAAAGAACAGCTCCATGTTGTTTCAATAAATTGCCTGCAGCATTTTGTGTTGGTACACTCACTCGCTGTGAATGCAGGTGTGTGAATTTTAAAAAGGGGAGCTGTGGCTTTGTGTCCCCTGTAACTGAAATGCTGGTATGCGTTATGTAGCCTCGTGATACCATCCTGATCTTGTGAGCTGCAGTTTGACATTGCAGTGAGTATTAGTCAATTCAAAAGCATTTGGCGTCATGAAGGCGGTTCTAAATCAATCGACCCACCTAACATACAATAGGACTACCTACCTTTATCGCACATGATTACAATGTTTACAATCCGCTGGAGCGCCTGTGGACGGCGTATGGCTGGTCTCGTTATCTCTGGAGAAAATGTAATCTAGCTGCTGATTGGCCCGATTGTTTGCTACATGGTATTAACAGCACACACTACAACACCGAGTGACGGCAGGGATGATTTGGCATTCAACTGCCCGCGTTGAATCGGATATAAAATGCCTTCTCATCTGTGTTAACTAGGAGTTTGCGTTAACAACACGTGGCTTAACTCCCCCAGCCATTCATCTATTCCCTTTTTCATAAACCGTCACTTCTCATTTCCACCTCTTCCTATCTGTGTGTTTTTGTGTCCTCCCCGCCCCGCCGCCACCGACCACCTCCAGCGGATGAAGTTCCTGCTGCTGCAGCAGAAGTACCTGGAATACCTGGAGGACAGTAAGGTGCTGGAGGCCCTGCAGGTTCTCCGAGGAGAGCTGACGCCACTCAAGTACAACACAGACCGCATCCACGTACTCAGCGGGTACTGCCACGCCTAATACAACCATTCACGTGGCGGGGGGTGGGGGGGGGGTAGTCTAAGCAAACATATGCCATGTCCCTCTATGGAGCAAGTGCACTGGGAAGATCTTAACCTAGTTGCATGTGATGCTTTGTGTCCAGTGGTCAGCTCTGACACATCATCCATCCATCACTGACAAGATTCTTCGTCATTTGTCTTATTTGCTGTTGTCCATTGCACATCATCCTATCATCATTGCGCTGCAGTGGTGTTCTTTTTTTAATTGGCTAACAAAAATTGGCTGTCAAAAAGGAGCCTGCTTTTCTTTATTTTTTCTTTTCAATCATTAGCTGTTAGAAGCACCACCAAAGCCGTTTAGGGAAAGCTTTCACTTGTATTAGAATTCATTAGAGATATGAGAGCACTGGCCACTGATTTCAAATTCATTAAGGAATAATTTAGTGCTTATTTGAGTACTCATTATGTACATTTTCATGAATATATTGATATTCTGGAAAATGTTAAACCAGCAGGCCAGTTTGAGTGCATTACAGCTGATTTGAATTTAAAAATGTCTCGTTAATCATTTTCCCCCCGTCAGTACATTCTACAAATGTACTGTGGTCGCTTAATCAATGAAGCTGACCCTGTGCTCTCAGTGCACAAGCCATTCACACACGTTATTTAATCACCCTCCCGCTGACGTATTGGCCACAGCAGCCTGTCAGCCCCCAACAACAACAACACAGTCTGTATTGATGTGTCGCCCGCCACTGGTCAGTCCATCACCTGTAGTCCGGCCGTCTGTTTAAAATGTGTCCCTGACCGCCTCTGTTGTCGACGTGGCCCGTTACTCAAGAGGCCCGGGCGTCGCTGTGCGGTGGCGTGCTTCGGCTGTAAGCTGTGCGTCTTGTGCGCGCGTCCCTGAACAGGTACCTGATGTGCAGCCATGCGGAGGACCTCCGAGCCAAGGCAGAGTGGGAAGGCAAGGGCACGGCGTCGCGCTGTCGACTGCTGGACAAACTACAGAGTGAGTAATGCCCGCATTACCACGACGACGTCCTGATGTGACCCGTAAACCGCCCATCTCCCTCCCTGACCCGTGTCTCCCCTCCTCCCCCTCCCCCAACAGCGTACCTCCCCCCGTCAGTGATGCTGCCCCCACGGCGGCTGCAGACGCTGTTAAGGCAGGCGGTGGAGCTGCAGAGAGACCGCTGCCTGTACCACAACACCAAGCTGGACAGCAGCCTGGACTCTGTCTCCCTGCTCCTCGACCACGTCTGCAGCCGGTCAGTAGCAAGCAGCTTAGGTCTCGAGCCCGCCGAGACCGGTGTCGGCCTGGCAGGCCCGTGTGCAAAGTGGGTCAAGTACCCGCGTCTCTTTTTCACGTTTGCTCATTGGTTACGCGTCCCTGCGCTCACGCCGCCCGCTCTGACCCTCTGTGTCCACACCCCCCTCCCTCCTTGTCCGCCACAGGAAGCAGTTTCCCTGCTACACCCAGCAGATCCTGACGGAGCACTGCAACGAGGTGTGGTTCTGCAAGTTCTCCAACGACGGCACCAAGCTAGCCACGGGCTCCAAAGACACCACTGTCATTGTTTGGCAGGTCGATCCGGTGAGCTGGGGGGCAAACGCACGCACTGCCCGCTTTTTGTATACCCTTTGTATTTGCCCGTTGTGTGTGCCTGTGTGGTTTGAAGGCAGGCTAAGTCGTCCTTGAGAACGCGTGCTGGTTTCGAGTTTAAATCAAACAAACTCCCTCAGAAGCACCGTCCCCCCACATATCATTGAGAAGCCAAGCGACATTGTGGTTGTGAGCGGTGTTCGCCACTTTATGTGCATGCTTACAGAGCCAGGGCTGTGTAGTAAGTGCAGTGTAGAAGTAGCACATTATTTTTTCAGCACTCTCAGCAGGCTAAGCAAGCTAGCAAAATGCGAGGAGATATTTGTTGAATTTGACTAAAAGTGTATTATCTTACAATTGGCTTGAAATGGCTGACTATACCTTTTAGTGGTGTGTGTGTGTGTGTGTGTGTGTGTGCGTGTGTGCGTGTCCATGCATGCGTGTGCCTGGGTTGTTAATGGGGTGTGTGTGTGTGTGTCCAGGAGAACCACCAGCTGAAGCTGCTCAGGACACTAGAGGGACATGCGTACGGGGTCTCCTACCTGGCCTGGAGTCCTGACGACACCTACCTGATCGCCTGCGGCCCCGATGACTGCTCCGAACTTTGGCTCTGGAACATCCAGGTACCATACACACACACAGACATTAGTGTTCTGCACGGTTTATTTGTAACTGGCAGTAATGCGCTTGCATCGACATGGTTTAGATCCCATTGACACGCTGAGGATGTAAACACAATAATGAATAGCACCCTATGCAAGTGGAAGCAGAGCTCAGACATTCCGTGGCCTGGTTACTCAGTGATCTGCCAGTCACTCCTCTGCCCTCTTTCATTGAATCCCCTGCTCTTCTTCTCAGACGGGGGAACTGCGCACCAAGATGTCCCAGTCCCACGAGGACAGCCTGACCAGTGTGGCCTGGAACCCCGACGGCAAGCGGTTTGTCACCGGAGGCCAGAGGGGCCAGTTCTACCAGTGTGTAAGTGGAGATTGTGGTCCTCTCCTGTGTCTCACTTAGAGTCGCTCTGCTCAGCCAGTGAGCGATGCGTATCTGGTGAGTTGGTCCTGGTAGTGTGTTTAACAGCTGCTAGCCTCCAGCGCTGCCGATGTAATTCGAGCAGGTGAGCTAATAGATGCCTGCCGAGCCCATGTTGCGTACCATGTATAACATGGTACACTCTATATGATCTCTTGTGATCTCTATATCCTGTGTGCACACGCGGTCAGGACCTGGACGGTAACCTGCTGGACACCTGGGACGGCGTGCGTGTGCAGTGCCTGTGGTGTGTGGGTGATGGCAGGACCGTGCTGGCCTCAGACACCCACCAGCGAATCCGGGGTTACAACTTCGAGGACCTTACGGATCGAAACATGTACGTGGACCCCTCTGTTTCCATCGCATTCTCATACAATCTGCTTCAGATGGACTTAATGATTTGTATTATTTAATAATTAGATTGTTGTAACAACAACAGGGAATCAACAACACTTGTGAGGTTATGAATGCCCATGTACATTACGGTGTGAATATCCTTGTACATTAAGTTATGATTACGGGGGCTGGCCCGAAATGCCATTTTACAGGCTTCGAATTCCTGTTGGTATTTCCTAACAAGTGTTCAAATACTTGTTCTCGAATACTTGTTCTCCATAACAACAGTCAACATGTTTCATAACCTGTTAAAAATCCAAGCTAGCAGTCGTGACGGGGCTTTTAATACGTGCACACAACTGTATGCTACAATAGCAGGGACAATCAGTGCCGGGTTCGTCAGACATACTTTACTTTAAATGGTGTGTTAACTACTCAACTTATGAAGACTCATAGTAACCACCAATAATATAGACTAATAACTCATCGTCCACTAGGGTTGGGTACCGAAACTCGGTTCAAAGTTGGAACTGAAAACAAAAGATCAAGAACCGGGTAGCTTTAAAATATATAATATTTCGGTTCTGCTTTTCGGTTCCAAAATGCGATTTAATTATTAGAAATAGGACCGATACAGGACGGTTGAAATACTGTCACGTAATTCGAACAATTTTACTTAACTTGCATGCAAAAATGCAAGCATGCCCAAACTGACGGGACACTTCTGTTTACCTCTGAGGCGTCTGTTTCTTCTTTTTTTCCTAACCTAAATCCATCAGATCAACTTCCTTATGACGAAAGCGATCAGAACAAACACATGAACCCTCCCTCTGCTCTAGCTCTACCTGTAGTGGATCTGAATGCGCCGTGTAGATCACCAGCATTACCAGCTAGAGCTGAAGCCACGCTAAAACAAATAATATAGTTTTCTAGCGTTATGATCTTACGTTTTATTTGGTTTATTTTTTACTTTGAATTACACTGGGCTTGTAACCAATGCCGCCGCTGATCTAAAAATAGATCGTATTTTTGCTCGCTGAACAACGAGGCCTATGCCTAGTTAAACTCAAAAGGTTGACAATGCATGTTACATTGTCCAGGTCATTACATGATCATGAACTGAATTATCAGATGAAAGAAACTCACGAAATGAATATGAGAATTCT
>JAODOY010000017.1:2222759-2234075 GCA_025399855.1 Forbesichthys papilliferus | reverse complement strand
TATATATATATATACATAATGGTATAAGGTGCTGCATTTTGCAATTACAATTGTGGTCACACCTTACCATGACATGTTCCGTGAATCATGCACCTACAATGCTTGCACATTGGCCGGGAAATTAGAGCACCCACCCCCCCCCCGACTGTCTTCTGTCAAACGTCAGCCTGTTCTCATAATAGGGGGTGACCAGCTTCTAATTGGCCAAAGTAAACATGTCTGTTGTTGACTTCTGCATCTGTGGATCTGAATAAAACATTAGCCTTTTAAACGAGGTGCTGAAACTGTGAGTTATCTCTGCTGCTTCTCTGCTGTTCCTCTGACGTTTGCACATGCACACGCATGCTGGCGCATGCACGTGCACACGAGCGTGTGTGTGGACAGATTGTGCATGGCGGGGTGCACACGGATGTGGTTAATGAGAAGGTTTTAATCAAGAGCAAACAGAGAATCTGTTGACCTGACGTGGAACTAGACTGACTCCTCTGTCAACAAAGACTCACAACTTATGCAGCTAGAGATGAAAAGGTATGAACATTTTATATATAATTATAGCAATGATCTCTTTGGGTGCATCTGGGATGTGTGTGGGTACTGTGCATTATTGCACTCCGTTTAATGTGGCCTATATTATGAGAAAATTGCATTGGACACCCAAAAATATACTGTACACAAACACACGCACATATACATATATATATATATATACACAGTATATATATGGCTACACGCACATATACATATATATATATATATATATATATATATATATACAGTATATATATGGCTACACGCACATATACATATATATATATATACAGTATATATACGGCTACACGCACATATACATATATATAGTATGTACATATATGGCTACACGCACATATACATATATATAGTATGTACATATATATATATATATATATATATATGCAGTATATATACGGCTACACGCACATATACACATATATATATATATACAGTATATATATGGCTACACGCACATACACACATATATATATATATACAGTATATATACGGCTACACGCACATACACACAGCTATGCTCATTGAGACGAGCTAAACAGCGGCTGCTACAGTATGTGCACACTCAGCCACCTAACCCCACTAATGCAGTTGCCAACATTTATAGTCGATTGCTTTTGTTTTGCTTTTATGGAAATGGATCATTAAGCAACATCCCAATTTAAAATCAAAGTCCCCGTGCCCTCTTAAGGGTTATTATTTTGCTTCCAGAAGCTTTTTCCACTTTCTTACTCGTTTAGAGAGCAACGGGAAAATAAAGTTGTGTTCTCTGAGTCTCTAAATGTCAGTCCTGAGCCCGTCTGTCTGGGGACAGTCCATTGAGGCTCTCTAGATCACTTTCAGAGTGGCATGTCTAGGACTTGCATTGATGGTGTGCCAAGTGTAATTTGCAAAAAGCCCAATCCTCTACAACAGATGGTGTCAAACGTGTAGGAGAATTGCGCGCCTAATGTCATGTCTGAGTTTGAGAGCCATTTTGAAACACCCTGATTGGCCTTGGGGAAATGGTTGTGACACTTGTCGTGTCGATCAACAACAACCACAACAGCCACTACGCAAAGCCAGATTGTGGGACAATGCGGAACACAAACACTACTAGAGTATTCGCAGTGAATTAGTTATGTTATGGCCTGGCTCAAGGGCCGTAAACCAAACATAACTCTAACCTTCAAACTAACTAAAAGAATATCATACAATGAGGTGTGAATGGCTGTAGGTGTGTGTACTGAATATATGTGGTGCGTGTTGCATGCTAACCAAACTAAGACACAAACCAAACATCAAATGGCATGTGTGGTGCTGCAAACATTCCTAGATAGGCTACTCTGGAATAGGCCCAGCTGCACTTTATTAACTAATTAGGGCCTATCATCCAGCCAATAGGAAGAAAACAACCATAGGCCTGTTAAAACCAGGCAGTGCCATCACAGTTCACACATCAATTTAGTCTGATGTTGCCTAATAGCACTGCGTGGGTTGGGCGGGCTACGGTAAGCTTATCAGAGATGTAACAGGTGTGGCTGGGTCAGGTCAGAAATAAACAAACCAGCATTCTGTCTAAGTTGACATCTACAAAAAAAATGGGTGCAATAGAATCGGCTTTGTGTTATACAGTAGGCTCTTCTAATTGCAGGCTCTAGAGAGCTGAAGTTACTTCTGCATTACCTATGTTCCAACAAAATATGTATGGTAGTCAATGGCGAGAATAACATTACTTTTTTAGATCCCGTTTGCTTTGTGATATGAAGCACACATATGATGTTTGACTGATTGTCCGCATTGTTGCTGTGAAGGCTCTACGACGACATCACGGCGAGTGGGTGAGGTGACAGAAACCAGACACAGGTTGGAGTTCAGAACAAGTATATTTTAATGTAATACGCAAAACACTCACCGGTACAGCAAACAATAACGGACAAGGACAAGGAGAAACGGCTACATGTACTCAAGCTAATTATCGGAATGAGCACCAGGTGTGTGTAATGACGAGACAAAGACCAAGATGAGTGAATGTGTGATGGGAAACATGGAAGCATGGCAGGGCCATCACACCCTGACACTATCCACATATACTGTGCATAGCCTTGCAAGACCCTCCGGATCTCACAAGCTTTAAGTTTGACTTTGCCATGAGAATCAGTCTGGAGAGCTTGGGACTCATGGTGTTTCAGGTTGGTAAACCATTGGTTTGTTGTCAACCATCGTCGTAGTTTAGCTACGGGTGTGGTTTAGTTTTGACATAGGCAACTTGAAAAGAACTTGAGTCGAAACGCCTAGAGAGGATACACCGGTTTTATTACAATACTTTACCGACTTTTCTGCTGCAAGATTGGATAAAAACAGACTCTGCTGGTTCACAGGTTCGTCCAATCACATGCAAGATATTTTTTTGAAAGCGTCTGCCATCTTGCAAACGTTTCAATGAACGGCTCCCCATATGGATGTGTCTTAACAGAGAGATGTGTGGTCACATGGTCAGGTTACTATCCACAAAGCCAGTTCCTTGATATCTCAGCAAAACACTGAGACATCAAGAGACATTCTTGGTTGTGTTAATTATTGTGAAATATTTGTATACGCTATTATTGAAGTGGTTCAACAATTAACTAAAGATAAATAGAAGAAATAAGCAGGGGCGTAGCTAGGGTTGGGTACCGAAACTCGGGTTCATAGTTGGAACCGAAAACAAAATGTCAAGAACCGGGTAGCTTTAAAATAAATAATATTTCGATTCCGCTTTTCGGTTCCAAAATGCGATTTAATTATTAGAAATAGTTTTAGCTGATGCGTAGCCATCTGCCTATCACGCTGTACGCGTCATCGCTGCAGTGTATTTCAGAACCTAGCATACGGTCAAAAGGTGGCCTCATTTTAAGAAAGAAAACGTCGACAAGGTAAGTTGCCCGTTTTACCTTTTGATCTGCCAGCAACTGATACAGGACATCACGTAATTCAAACAATTTTACTTAACTTGCATGCAAAAATGCAAGCATGCACAAACTGACGGGACACTTCTGTTTACCTCTTTGAGGCGTCTGTTTCTTCTTTTTTTCCTAACCTTATCAGATGAAAGAAACTCACAAAATGAATATGAGAATTCTACAGGTTGGATTAAATTAAAACGCAGACATTAACCAAGATTAATACTGTAAAGTAACATATTGACATACAAGGTCAGTTTTGCTGCACCTAGGCCTAAATGTTCACGTTAGTTAATAGTGTTATTGAATTTAAACCAGATGGTAAACTATTATTTGTAAATTATTTGTTAATTTACTCACCTTTGTATACTTTTCTTATATATTCTATGATGTAAACGTACAATATGTAATTATAATAATTAAATGCATTAACACATATCCACATTTAAAAAGGCTATTCTTATTTATCTTATTTTTTATAAATGAAGGGAAAACAAAGCTTTACTGAATCCTGTCAGTGTCATTGACCTTGATTTGACTGATTATAGCTAAAATGAAAAGTCAGGACATTTTCCATCTTGAAATATGTTGTATTTCTTCTCCCAAAAATAAAAAGAACCGGAATTGATAAGCAGAATCGGAACCGGAATTGATTAAATTCAAACGATACCCAACCCTATCGTCCACCAATCGATAACGGTCAAACATGATCTTGTTACATTTACAACAGTCCAGACAATCTAATCCAGTAAAATATTTAGTCTAAAATGTATTACATTAATAATTAATACACGGACTGGCATTGCATTCATTTCATATAAGTAATTTTTCTTTTAGCCTTTCTGTGCTGCCAGGTTTTTATTGACAGATCAATTGATCAATTTAACCAATAGGAGCTTAGCCAATTACAGTCCGTGTTGAAAGATGAGCCTGTCTCTCTGCTTACAGACCAAGCCAGTTGAAACCCAATGTGTTTATTAGGCTAGTGCAGCGAGAACTCACGCGAATGTGGACTTTTTCTTTTACAGAGAAACTATTAGTCATAGGGCAAATGCGCATGGATAAGGAAAAAAAAAGATAAATATTTAAAGCCCAAACCATTACCTGAGTTATCTGGGCCAACCCTAATGAACACCCATGTACATTACGTTATGAACACCCATGTAATTTATATTATGCTCAGGCTGACTGTTGGTGTCTTTCTCACATATCTCTTCCAGAGTTCAGGAGGACCACCCTATCATGTCATTCACTGTTTCCAAGAATGGGAGATTAGCTTTGTTAAATGTAGCAACTCAGGTGGGGGTCATTTGAATAATGCCACACACGTACATGACACCGTAGTTCTTTCTGGACTTATTCCCGGGGGGCGTTTACAATGAAGTTTGTCTGTGCGGTGTGCAGGGAGTGCACCTGTGGGACCTACAGGACCGAGTACTGATTAGGAAGTACCAAGGTGTCACCCAGGGCTTCTACACCATCCACTCATGCTTCGGGGGACACAACGAAGACTTCATTGCCAGTGGCAGCGAAGGTACAGGTTCAGACCTGCCAACATGCACGCAATTTTCAGTGTATGAATGTGTGTGAATGGGTGAATGTGAGGCAAAAATACTGTAAAGCGCTTTGAGTGGCCGGAAGGTTAGAAAAGCACTATATAAATGCAGTCCATTTACCAGCTGCTTGTAGGCCTATGGAGTTTCTGTCACCGGACATGAAGTTCATGAGTTAGTTAGAATTGTTCGAGGTCTACTGTAGCTGTGTCTGTACGATCCTGTTATGATTCGGAGATTGCCGACTTGCCGCAGACAGACACGCCTACCGTACCCGGTTTACCTTAAGTTTTTGACTTTGTGTATTTGTGAGTAAACACTCACTGTCCAATATACAATAGTTGTGTGACTGGAAAAAAGTTAACATGCACTGTGATGAATGTGTTAATGTTGTCGTATGCACATTACCATAGCCATAGGCATTATTAAAATAATATGGGCATTTACTCAGTTATGAAGTGCCAGTTTACTTGGCAATTGCTAGTGAAAGAAATGTAATTCATGAAAATGACTTGTCGTATTGATAGGATAGACCTAGTGTGTTATTAGATACAGACAGTACATTTAATTATCTTATTGTTTTTTTGCACGTTGTCTGTACATTACGACGAGGATCATATAACCCACATGCATTGCCCGAGGTCACGCAAAAAGCACGATCAAAAATAAATGTAACATATTTGCATTAAATTGAGTTGGGAGCTAATAGCTATAGAGGCAGTGCTTCTGAAATGATTGTAGGATATGCCTGTGTGACAAGGTGTCGTGCCCAAAAGTGATTTTCTGATTAAAAAAACGTATCATGCACGCTCCCGCGGACAACAGCAGTCGACGTGCGAGGGGACGGGAGGGACGCCAGATGCTGATGAAGTGCTACAGTATATACCAAGTTTTCATTTAGGTGATTTAGACTTTAACAAGGTCTCATTATCCAGTAGATTTGATCAATGTTTTCATTTGTTATGGCCAAAATGTGTAGTATGTGTATTTATTGTTTTAAGTCAGCTATAGTTTAGCATATCACCCAAAATCAAAGGTTTGAACGTGCATAAAGTTTTGAAGATGAGCATATGAGCTATTAATGTCCAGGGGATAATAATTACAATTATTGAATTAATCACTGACATGAATATGTCGGATGCCTATTTACTTTTCCCAAAGAAAAAAAGAACATAATAGTAAAGCATATATGGTTATGTGTATGAAATTTGAAATAGGCCTATGCCTGCCAGATAATTTGAATGCAATAAGCTACCTAATGTTTGATAACACTTACTGCATTATATATTGTGAATTGTCCCAGGGTTCCTGTATTTGTTTTCCTTTAAATAAATATACATTTTCCAACATGAATTGATGCAGAAAAAGCACAAATTGATTGATTTACCACAACGCAGACAATTCAGTGTTTGATTCTCAAATGTTTCTGGGGGAAGACCCCCAGTCCCTCCACATTATGTATCTCCCAATGTTCAAATGAAATCTACGCCCATGCTTTGAATTTAATCTCAGCAAACTGTTTTCTGTAGTATACTGTATAGTGGAGTAATTGTGTCCTGAGCAGAGAATTAGATCACTTTCCGTGTGTGTGTGTTCTCTGGTTCTGCATGGTGTGGATCATGTTAGTGTGGCCCACAGCACAAATCACTTGTTTTGTTCTGAGATGCGGTTGCTTTTAGGCTACTTTATGAAATATTGTGGTAGAAGGTCATATAAATTCACTTTTCAGAAATAGTTCTACAATTGCAATCAAATTCAAATATACAAATAGTGCATGCACCAAAACGGTGGGGGAAAGAGAACCTCAGTTCGGTACAAGTTTGCTTTTCGTGCTTACGTCTGGTACTCTAAAAATTATTTGCAGGGTTGGCAGGTCTGCAGTTTGTGTGGGTCGATGTGTGCCAACATACCTTAACACTGAATCATATGCACAATAGGTGAACGTATGTATTGTTTAGCGCAGGGCCCTGTAAAAACAAATTGTTCAAATTGTGCATAGCCCCGATGTTTCTACTGAGTATTTACAGCCTACTGTTTTGAGAATGTCTCTAATCCATGTACATACTTCATATGCCTCAACCAAGATCAAACATTTAACATCTGCCCAACCCTGCAGAAACGTGCTTATTGTTGAATATTTCTACATCTCCTCCATTGTCCCCCTCCCTCCATAGACCACAAGGTCTACATCTGGCACAAACGCAGCGAGCTGCCCATTGCTGAGCTCACGGGCCACACGCGCACGGTAAACTGTGTGAGCTGGAACCCAGCCATCCCCGGCCTCATGGCGTCTGCGTCAGATGACGGCACCGTGCGTGTCTGGGGGCCTGCACCCTTCCTCGACTCACAAGCCGAAGGAATCAGCGGTAACTAGCCTGGTCTTAGCAAAGCATGTATTTAGTGTTTTTTTTTTTTCTTCTGAGTGTTGTTTAGCTCAACAGTTTTCATCTTGTTGAGATACGCAGCAAGTCTCTACATCTCATCTCTACGTCTTATCTGTGTAAAGACCACATTTTTATTTCCCTTTACAGATAACTGCAATATTATGGACAGTTGATGGTGACTATAGGAGCAGAAGATGTCTTCTCTCGTTAACAAGAAACACAGCGAAAAATCAACGGGCAAATGAATTCCAACAACAACCAGAAGAAAAGTGGCAAATAAGCCATCAAGAGAACTTTTTTTTTTTTAAACGAGATAAAGTAATCTCGTGCCCGACCTAAACCAAACTGTGACGATGACAAAAAAAAGCCCCCCCTAATAAAATCCAGGTCCTCGTCCAAAACCGGATCTTGATCCGCTCAAAAATGAGTCCTTCGTAGGTGATGACTGCCCTCTGCCGGTGAGCCAAGAAGGCAGTCGTTTCCTCCCTGACGCTGACACATTCTTCCCCCTTACTTCCTTGCAAGGCAGTAGCCATGTCAAGCCATGTCAGGGCCTCCTTATGGTGCCAGGGAACCCCACCTTGATGTCCCAACAGCCCCCTGCAGACAGAAGCTGTCTTCTCATTGGACCAAGTCTAGCTGCCTGTCGTGTCTCACACATCTATACATGTGCATAGAGACGATTCTGGGGGTGGGGAGGTGGGGGAGGGGGGGGTGCCAGGGGGAGTGTTGTAAGGAGAGAAGGAGCATAGGGAATTTAGAAGGTCTTCTGTCTGTCTGTTTTCCCTCTGTTGCGCTTGCTATGTTATTCGCACACTAGTCATTGGACAAAGGCTAAAGCGATTCCACAACATGCTTCGACCAATCGACTGAAAAAACAAAAGACTGCTAAATGTGGAATTTCTTTCTTTTTTTGTTATTTTCTACAATAGTCATAGCATATTCTCATTTATGAGGTGCATCCTAGCATAAGTAGAACACGTGGAAAGCTTTAGCGTGAAGAATGCTTTGTTTGTCTAAATTAGCAACAAAAAAATATGTTTTATCCTTTTTATTTGAAAATATCCAGAAGCTGCTGTAATGTTAACACCCAGTCCCACTGTTGCGCTATGGCACAATCTGATTGCATCTCTTGAGGAGGACACGTGACTTCATAGGTAACATATAATTGGTGAGGCGTTAGTCGTTGCTAGTGGTTTCCACTATTTGGCTTTCCTCTGTGGTCTCAAAGGACACACTCTCAGATGTAATGGAGCATAAGTGCAACTTCCAAATGCGCAGTGATGACGACTCCTTTCCCGTGTGTGTGTGTGTGTGTCAGTCAGTCAGTCAGTCAGTCAGTCAGTCAGTCATTGTGCTTGCACACATTGTGTTTGGATGTTGGTGTGTATGAGTGCAGGTGCATGCATACCTGTGCGTGTGTGTGTGTGCGTGTACGCTTGTGGACTATTCACACCAGCAGAAGAACCTTGCTTACCCCTCCTGTGCCCTGTATCCCCAGTGAAAGAGGATTTTATCCCCCCTTAAAAAGCCCCATAGTGACCTCTATCTGTGGATCAAACAATACTTGAGAGCCATTTTGTAAAAAAAAAACAAAAAAAACAGCTAACTAAACTATTTGTTTTAATCTGGGGCTTTTACATTATAATTTGTTGGATTTTTTTTTTTCTTTAATCGATTTTCTTCTAAACATTGTTCCTTACCATATGGCATTCAGATGGCACTGAGTTATTGGCTTCAACTAATTTAATGTGGGGAAAAAAAGGACATTTAGAAATTGGTAAATTGAATGGGATATGATTTAAACACAGACAAGTTGTTATGAGAGTGTAATTTAATTAGTCTGGTCAAACATCCAGATTTTCTGATGCCTCTACGATTAACTCTGCTTTGTACATTAGTGAGGAGTCTTAAAAGTTGTTACAAAACCACTGACCAATCAGTGTCTAGGTGGGTAGTTAGGGTTAGTGCCGACAGCAATTAAGTGCCTGTGTTTGGAAAACCACCCCCCCCCCCCCCCCTTGGTTCTTGTTCCGTTTGGTTGCAGGTTATCCAGTTGTCTGCTTGCACCTCCATTTAAAAATCAACCATCCAACATTTGTTGTTAAATCTGGTGCAATCGTCTGTAATGCTTTGATTGACACCTATTGAGGTCTATCACTAATGACTTTGAGTGGAGAGTTTGTAGAATGATTTGTAGAGTGGAATAACTTGTGGAGGGTGTGAAATCAGGATGGCATTAAAAAGCAATCACTTCATATAAAGAGCTAATGATTATAAGCATGGGAAAGGTCGGTCTAAATGAGGCACCAATAACCAGAACCAATCTCAGCCCATAGTGTCAGAGACTGTTTTTGTTATCTCTCAATACACAAACTGCCTTCCTCCTCACAAAACACACACACACACTTTCACTTTGTCTGACAGCACAGCTGCACTATGAGTGACTCTCCTGCACCTAGTACACTATAGCGTAGTTCCATCAGGATATCATTGTAATGCCTCCTTGATCATATAGCTTTGGCAGTTTAATGGCTCCACCTATTGTGTTGACGCAGGAGATTCCAAAAGGACTAGAGAGCTAACGACACCTCCATGTACCCATGCACAGTTACCAGTCCTCACATACAAGGCATAGAGGTCTTGTCATCTTGAGGGTACCGCTCTCGGAGATTAGAAAGAATGCTGCACCGCATCCCTTTGCTCTGGCAAAGTCATCCAGTGGACAGTGCAGTCTTCAAAGCTTTTTTCCTCTCCTTTTTCAGGGTATCCAATGACTATTTGCTACAGACTGATAGAAAGCATTGTTTTAAACATTTCTATCTGTTTTTATTGAACTTTTTGTTACTTAATTTTTTTTGTTATATCATTTTTGGTTGACCTCCTGTCCCTGTATGATCATATTAAAATATAACCAGATATATGGAGTCCTCATTATTATTTTGAATCCTTACTCCCTTTGATTAATTTCAGTTCTCTTTATTTATCCACCACTACTGTTAAAAATGGATATGCACAGAAACACCCATGCCAATCTGAGTGATTTGGAAAAATGTTACCTATCTCAATCAGGTTTACGTATCCACCCCTGGTCTTTTAATTAAGGAGATTTGGCTTCATGTGAAAATCTACTGCTTGCATGTCTGTGTAATTGAACATATCGATGTGCCAATAATACTGTTTTGTCCCTGTCCCTTATCAAAAACCAAAAACAGTACAGGCACACACTTGTGTATTTAGTTGTCTATATATTTGTGTGTCATAGTCTGATAATTGACATTAGAAAGTATATACCTTCGGGGAATGAAAAACATATTTTTGCACCTCTGGCAAACCATAAAATTATGATTAAGCTTTTCACTATCTGCTGGTAACATACCAGCAGATGATACATTAATAAATTGCATACATGCTGTATGCAATTTCTCAAGAGTTTACTCCGTTTCTTTTTTCTTTTAATTTACCCGGGTTTAAACAAGCTGTTTTATTTATGTCAGTAGTGGTGAGTTGGTGGCAGGGTCCCTGACAATGTATGCATGTAAGGGCTGTAGCATCTCTGAAAAAATTGAGTTGGTGTGATGTGTGAGTTTGCTTTAAATGTGTTTGTATTGTTTTGTATCGTTGTGTAGGAGAAGTCCTGTATGCATATTTTCAATAAAGCATATCAGGGTTTTGGAAAAAATGTATCCCAGGCCCATGGAATTTTAAAGGGCTTGATACCCTTAAATATATAATTTTGATCATATATGAATGCGGGTTGAATTTACTAGTCAAAATATGCTCTGTATGTGTGCTGCCGCTGCGGTCAACAACGGCGACGGGGGTTGTGCATGTAGTTAAAAAATAATTGCCGAAAAAGTTACATTATTTTAAATAATCTATGTTGTTGGCAGCATATTTAGACAACGTATA
>JAODOY010000017.1:2202926-2213781 GCA_025399855.1 Forbesichthys papilliferus | reverse complement strand
TCAGAAGTCCAGTGGAGAAATGTTTTTATTTTGATTCAGTGTAATGTCTCCTCCTTCCTAAATAAACATTGTTCGTAGAGTTTGACATTAATATATTACTACAAAGCTTAACCATAACTGGTGTGTGTGTCCTGTAGCAAGGAGATAATGGCGACAGAAACGTAGGGTGATTAAATACATTGTGCATTAGGGATGCACAAACGGGTTGCTATAGTGGAGGAGGCTTGAGGAGATGAGTGTCTTTGTTGTTTGTAAAACACAACAGTTGCTGTTGGCGTTTGTAGTGATTGGTTTTGATTTGTATTGAAAGGCGTTTTGTACAACCTACAAGTGCTGCAAGCAGTTAACTGCTATGAGCACATTTCAGTTACTGCTGTTTGTATCCTGTAGTATTAATATCAAACTAAAGGGACAACTGCACAGACCAGTAAAGTCAATATTCTGAATTAAATCTGCATGGTAATGTGTGTTTGTGCTCCTTAAGAAACGGTTACTTGTGCTGCATTCCAGACAATTAGATGTGGGAATAACCCACTTGAAAAAGAAATCTGACTGAAATTCCCCCCCAAAAAAATGTGTAACTTGACAATCTGGTGTTTTGTATATTTGGTACTACAGATGTAATATCAACAGAAAGCATAGCAGGGTTTATTGTCATGGAGGGACTCCAGTGATGCATTTTATTGCTTAATTGTCTTAAGACGACTGGCACCATGTTTAGGTTTTTTGTGTGTGAGTGTGTGTGTAGGTGGGGGGCTTTTCCATGTATACAATTTGTCTGGAACACAGCATCAGTAGTGGGATGTATTGTAAACCCTCTGAAAGTGCTTATGTATGAGAGCACCTTGACATTGGTGTACATTGGTGTCGTCATATCCTAAATATGGGTTCTGTAATGCACCTAATTGGGTTCTTATTTTAGGCTAATCTCTATTCTATTAGGTCTTTTTAACTGCCATATCAGTGGAATCCCACCGTAGAGATTTATATTTATATAAAACAAGCAGCAGATGCTGCCTTTATAAATGCCTGAAGTTTTGTACGTTGAATCAACTTATGTTTTAAATGCAATATACTTTTCTTTTTTTTTTTTTTGTCTAATGTGGTACGTACTGCAGTATATTAATTTATTATATAAATGTTTGTTTTGTAACCATATTATTGACTGTAGTGGTACAAGTATTTGTGCCAAGATTGTGTTGCAGCTCCTTTCAAATAAATGAATATGCTAGATTGATGGATTTTGGCTTGTCTGTATAGATAACAGTACACAACATTTTGACACACTTTTTTAATGAATAATTCTGTATACCTATAACATTTTGTCATAACTTTCAAAAAAATGTGCACAAATGTACGTTCCTACCCTTGTTCACTGGGATGTTTCATTTGTAAACCTTGTAACATGTAGTCTACTTAAATGTGATATTTTGGGGGGAAGAGAACCTCAGTTCTGTGCGGGTTAACTCTCTTTTCCACTGATATCTGGTACACTCAAAATGTTTGATAGGCAGGTATGTACAAAATAAGTTTGGAATGATTTCTAACCATATACATAATGTCCTCATGCATTGTACATATTACAGGAGAGTGGAACAATATCAATGGAAAAACTTTACAAATTCTTAGAAAAACATTGGTTTTAAGGGTCCTTCCACCAACTCTAATAACAAATGCCTCCCAGAATGTTGCAGTATGTCCATTAAAGAAAATATCTTCATATGGTAACATTATACCAGAGTATATCCAGCAAAACATTAAAACAAACTCAAGGACAATACTTTTCCATTACAGATAGCTTTGCCCTTACAGCTTTTGTTTGGTTTTATTTTTTAAAGAATAAAATACCTTGAGCAGTGGCTTGCCACATCTCTCGACACTTACAGTTAGCTTAATCAGGTCCATAGATCTTTAGGGTCATAGATTGGTGTCAGTAAACATGGTGTGTTCTTTTCTGACAGTGCTGAAGCCTTTAATGGAATCAACAAATTCCTCATCTTCCATAAACTATAAAAGGAACAACAACAATAAAAGAATGAATTAAGTGAAGGTGATATACAAGAGATGCATATGCACAAAAATAGACATACAGTACCTATAGTAATTTCATAATACAAACCTAATTATATTATTTATTATTTTGACTCTGGAAAAAGCCAACACATTTCCAACTAACTATTAAGTATTTCTCATGTTAATAAAGAAACATTAGTTTAAATATATTATAATTTCCATTGCTTCTGCATATGTTTTTGAGGTCCCTCACCATCCCACTGTCATGACCTCTGATGCGGGAATCCCACACATCGTCATCTCCTGCCTGGGACTTTTCTTCCATGACCTGGCTAACGCTGCGCCGCAGGGAGTTCTCGTAGTGCTCTTGAGCCGAGCCGTGGAGCATTGACACGTTGAGGATGCCGAGTTCGTCATCTAGTGCCGCTTCACATTTGATATCCAGCGTTTCCTGCATGGACAATGTGCAGCGTGCTGTGAAACTGACATGCTGATGTGTGTGTGTGTGTGTGTGTGTGTGTAATTGTTAACGTGCAGTACATGTTAATGAGGCAATGGGCGTTACCTCTTCATGCAACGTGAATGCCTTGAGAGTAACGCTGTTTGAGAATCCTGTCGTGTCGGGCACTGAGTCAAACTGAGACAATTATGAGTTTGTTGGTTATAGACCACTGCATGAGACTCCCACAGAAGAAAGCTGTAGAGCATTGAAATGCCCACGGACATTGGTGAAATGTCTGTGACTGAAGGGATAATAATAAGACTACAAATGAAGTGAACGCATTGTATACAATACAGCTAATAGGCTCTTGTAATAAGTTAAGGTGAACACAAGCCTAACCAGATAGGATGCGCTGGGATAGACTGCCATGGGCCTCTTCTTCTGTAGGGGAAGGTCCACCAGAGGGGACCTCTCCCTTGTGAATGGGGGTCTGTTGAGGGTCTTCGGAAGGATCAAGAAGAAAGCAGCCACACTAATTTATTTATTTTTTTTACGATTGCATTGAATTCAGTATACATTATTTTACATTGGTTAGGAAGTATAATTATAAAGAACGACTTATACTGTAAGAACTATCAGAGAAATCTGAATAAGATAAATATTATGTTCTAGAAATATTAATAGCTCCCCCCCCACACACACACACACACACACACACACACGCACACGCACACGCACAGACTGGTGACACAACAGGCCCGTTCCTCACCTTGTTTAGGATGATCGCTATGACCATGGCCAGCAGCAACAGAGCCACGCCTGCTATCACCGCAGCGAACCACAGCTGCCTGTAGAAGGCAAGCGGGCCTTCCAGCGTCTGGCCCGCCTTGGCCTGCTCGCTGGCTCCCCCAGGTGGAGAGAACCACGAAGGATCTGATTGGAGAACGTGCTGATCGTTAATACCAACGCAGCGTTAACACTTAACGCATAATTATATAAACCAGGCGTATGTACTGCTACTGACACGCACAAACACACACAAACACACACACAAGGGGATGATGTCAATGAGACATTGATAAATCTTTACCAAACATGCAACCATTGGTGGGAGGGAGAAAGCTAAGATATTATTGGGTTCTGTTTTTAGCATTTTTATCAACAGTTCAGACTAAGACATTTTAGATTCCCCAGCATAATTTGTGATGCATTGTAATTTCTCGAAAAGTCTGGCAGGGCCGACATACCCCAAATAGTTAACATATTCCACATGCCTTTATCTGGTGACTGATGATGTCTTTATCTGTGAAATATGTCATTCCATATACTTCTATAGAGTTTTAGCAAGGCAGTAATGATGACACGAAACATAACGTTTTAGAGAACGAAACGTGATCTCACGTAAAGGAAGATAAGGCTGAAATCGGAGATGTTAGTGGCTTGCTTGGCCTAGTTTACTGCAAGGAGTCTTGTGCAGCTTCTAAACCCCATGGTTCCCTCATCCATATATCTTTCCATATCTCCTATCCAGCAGATCCCAGCTTTATGTAGGCCTACATATGTTGACAGGAAATTGCCCAAAATGGTAATATACTGATCGTAATCTAGTTACTTTAATTGCAGTTTTATGTATAAGTAGATGTAAGCGTCGGTAAATGATTGAATATTAATGTGATTGTCTTTGTACACACACAAACAGTAAGATATAAAGTAGGATGCTTCAGTCAGGAAGATACTGGTATAAAAAGGTGTGTTTTAAGCATCTGCTCACCAGTGTTGGGGTCCGTTGTTTAGGTTGTTTGGCGGGTGCTGACACCCCCTTGCTGTGTACTGCATCGATCACAAAGGGCAAAGTCCCACTGTGAGTTCAGGGCCACGCCTGTTGCCCTATCAATATTTTACACCTTGCCTCTGCTGGCCGACGGCAACCTTACTGCAACACCACAGTGCAGAGTTGAGGGATAAGCGAACCATTTGAACAAGCTGTGCAAAGCCTTAGCAGCACCCCTGTATCTGCTGGTCCAGTCCTGGCTCCGTGTTGGT
Organism: Forbesichthys papilliferus; assembly: GCA_025399855.1. Classification (NCBI taxonomy): domain Eukaryota; kingdom Metazoa; phylum Chordata; class Actinopteri; order Percopsiformes; family Amblyopsidae; genus Forbesichthys; species Forbesichthys papilliferus. Next base: position 2,209,283 of record JAODOY010000017.1, on the reverse strand, counting down.
CGACTACAATGATATAGTCCAGTTTACGGTGTCTTGAGAGAGCACTGGACAAAGAGCATGCGTGTTCTTCTAACCCCCATCGACCCTCGCCTTTCTCTCTTGTAGTGTCATGGCAACAAACGTGTGTGTGTGTGTGTGTCGGGTTTCAGCTCGTCACCATGATGCTAGATGCATCATTTCTTGATCTGATGCCAAGCCGAGGGCTCTCTGTATGCTTGTATGTATCACATCGTGTTCTATGGTAGTATACTATTGGACATGTTTAGATAGACATGAGGTTCTTGTTTGGATCTTCAGTTGAGTCTGCAAGTGAAACAATTATAGTTAATGTAACCGTTCAGCTAGAACTTTTTAAACTTTTTTTTGTTCTCTGTTAGTTATTTGACTCTATTTGATAAATATTTAAAGTATCTAAGATAACAAGAATATCTGATGTCTAGGGCACACATTTTATGTGAAGGTGCCTACAATAAATTGCCACATGATGGCAGTAGAAAACTAGAGTACAGTATAGGTCTACAGAAAGGTGTGTTGGTGATGTTGAGTCAACTGCTCCAGAATGGGAAACAGTAGATACTTGAGAGAGAAGAAACTTTAAACAACACCATTTGGCATAGGCATACTACTATGCTATATTTGAGTTTTTTCCTCTCATGAATAGTACACCTGTTAGGCCTGTAAGCTTATCATTCCTTCTGTTGTGAGGGGTATAATTCAGAATAACAGCGGATGCAGTATAAAAAAACAATTCCTTATATTTTCACTATTGCAGCTGCAGCATTTTTAGGGCAGGAAAAGGTTCTTATTCTAGGCCATGTATCTAGGATACGTACTGTAATTGCTAAGCTTGTGTGAATCTGCTCAAAATCTTATCTTGCACTGGAGATTTTGCTCTCCCACATATACAGTAGCTACATTACTGTGAGATATGACCTGATGTAGGTTTATGCATTGCAGCATATCTATTTACAATTCCACATATCTAATGTGTGTGTGGGCGGGGGAAGGGGGGGGACCTTTAGAGACCCATATGGTTCCATGTTTACAACTGTAATTTTGGACAGTTTTTTCTCTCTCTTTCTCCCTAAATGCTTAAATGTTAAATTTCAGCTGTTTCTCTTTTTTATTTACATGCCCTTCTTGGGAGGGTCAAAGGCGATTTGTTATAAGACATAATAATGTCACACCTGGGGTTTACACCACTTTTATTGTAAAGGAATTTTGGAATGCGGTAATCAATATTAGGTAGATTTAACCTAAACATTTCAAAATATATCTTATTTGAATAACTTGAGACATCAAAACTGACCACACAATAGGTTAACATACAAATGCGATACTTTTCTGTAGTGGGAAACATATGCTTTTGAAATGTTTTAAAATATATAAATACAAATCTATTACTTTGGATGATAACATGCATTAAACTGTTCAAGAACACAATTATTTGTTGACCAGGTGCACAATGTCAGACAAGGTAACGGTGAAAAACAGTTTGTATGCAACGTGTAACCATTCCCTTCCTCCTTCAGACGTCCTGTTTCTCTGGCCACAGCAGTAGGAGGGTCCTCTACATTAACTAACAACTCATTTGATTTATTTTCACAAAGGCTCTCTGCTCCCTGTAATACCCTAATCAGCATTCAATCCTCGCTGCAATGATTCGGGACAATGCTTTTTTATTGAGGGAATGATCTCACCCCTGAATGCCAGAATCAGCCTTTTTTACAGCCCATCTCTTCGCAGCACCATCCATCACAAAGGTGTCCCAGAGACACAGGCTCTAGACACACACTAACTCATTTAAGGAGATGGGCATACAGTGTGGTGATATCGCTCAAGATCACTAACCCACTTACTGATGGCCGATGTGACAAAAACCCACAGCTTGTTCTGAATCCCTTGGTACCGCCCCAGCTGTAAAGCCATGTAAAGCTGTAAAGCCATGCCTGTTTACAGCATGGCTAAATGATCTGATTGTATAGCTTCGCATAAGTCCAGTTTTAATTTTGTATGTCTCTATCCATTTTTGTTCGTTCTGTGTTGATGGCAATCCCTTGTATCCCCCCCCCCCCCCCCCCTCACCCCTCCCTCCATCCCCTGGTCATTTACTCATACCTTTGGTCCTCCATGAAAAACATTCAACACCTGAATTGATATAACACGCTGTGACTGATTGCCACTGAACACCACGACACAGTAACTCAAATTTCCCGTATTGACTGAAAAGACAATCAAAAACCATGTAATCTTGATCTTGTTTAATCTGCAGTATTAATAAATTGACAACACAACATGGATCATCACTTTAGTGATTTTCAATTACATTTTAATGACACACTTTGCAATTCAACGAACAGACAACGAATGGGTTTGTTTACACAGCCTGTCAACTGTGGTACTCTGCATGTATTGAAGAATTAGGGCTTTTATTCTGTTTAAAAGATGATGCTAGCGTCTTTTATTAGCGTCAACAAAAACAAGGCGCCAGTGCTTCCAGGAACGACCATTATGTCAACTAATAGGCTCTGTTGGTCTGAACAGGGCCCAGTTTCAAGTGACAGTATGGATCGAACTGAGTGACTACAATACACCTCATTTTTCCGAAAGAATTATTATCCCATTTATTTCTCTTTTCTCATTTCTATCATTCATAAGAGGGACAAGTGTTTCTTTAACTGGGGTAGCATCTTTATTGCCCACGAATCCACCTGAGAATGGCAGCACAGCGCATCTTGTCAAAACAAGGCTGAGTCGTCTAACATCATCTCTGTTGGCATATATTATATATACAGCATAAAGTACATACATTTAGTCCACCTCCACACCATATCTCTAGGTCACGTTTGATATACTTTGTCACTAAAATATGCACATGAAAGTAGTACAGTACGTGCGGTAATTAGCAAAACAATAAACAAAAATAATCAGATAATCAGATTCCATCTTGGATCAATCCCTTAATTTGAGATGTGCGCAACTGACATGTTTCTAACTATGATACTTTTCTCACACACACACACGCACACACGCGCGCACACAGTAACAGATTTATAGACCCCATCCCAACCAACTTCCCCAGGTTTTATGGCTGAGACAAAAATAAAAACAGTGCAGCAGTTTTATTTTACAATGTTAGTTATATTATAGAAACAGACATCAATCCTTCCTAATCCAGATTATATGGCAACACTAGTGTACATAGGTAACATTATATCTATGAGTCTACACAACTCTACATTAGGCCCTTTCTGTTCCTCCGGTACACACAGTCAGATCTCAAATGTCATGAAATGGTATAGATATCAGTGCTGGAGCAGAGAAGCTATAAAAAACATTTTGAATCAATTTACAGAATCATTTAAAAATCTTAAAAAAAAAAACATCTACTGTAATTGCTTTATTCTATTTTATTTTATGAATGCCACATTAGAAAATAAAAAAACCAGCAAAAAAAAAAACATTGTTAAATAAATATTGCATCACTTTACGGTTGAGAGTTATCTTTACCTGAAATATACTATTGCCCATTAAGTGTTTTAAATTAGACGATGTAGTAAGAATATTATATATTAACCTTATGTGATCATTTCCAAAACAGATATTATATTTAGTAAATGTATTATATGCATTTTTACAACACATATAGCAGCAGTGATGCATGTTTTATTTTACAAATCACACTAGATTATTGTGAACATTTGCTGGTATTTTTCAACAATTTCTGTCTTAACTCTTTGGCAAGACTAACTTCTTATTACACCTCTTCCTATACAAAAAGACAAACCAAACATAAAAAAAGGCCATCTAAAAGCACTAGAATGCAGATTAACAGGCTTCAGGACAGTTTATAGATAGAATAACCCAGCAGGATGGACCAAACCTTCATGTGACAGGTGGTCTTTTGACATAAGAAGCTCTGCTGCAGGCATGGAACTGTAGCTGTCTCTGGAAGGCATTTTGTCTCCTTGAGAGGTCGTCTTGTCATCTTTAATTCACCTCACACTTCTTTCAGGGCCTCGAAAAGTTTCACAAAGTATAGCAAAGTTGCCACAGCGCCTGCGTCCTGAAGACGGAGCTTCACGAGGAGGGCCCTCGCTGCGCTCACATCTGTTTCCGACCTCAGAGAGCAGCAGGCGGCTCGTCAACTCAGGCCTTGGCCTCCAGCAGTTCCAGAAACAGTTTGTGCATGGGCACACGACCGTCCTGCTTGATGCTGCAGAAGTGCTGGACGGCGCGGGCCGCCGTCTGCCGGAGCAGCGGCAGGGTCATGATGAGCTTGCCGCTGCGCCTGCTATCGTCCGGGTGTCGGCGGGCCTCGTAGTGCTGCAGGGCCTCGTGGAGCGCATCCTGCAACCTCTGCACCGCCTCCGAGTCCTCGATCTGCATGGAGTCTGTGAGACAGGAGAGGGGGGGGCGGGGTTAATAGAGTCACCGGACATAGGGGAGGAACAAAGGACGTTCAAATAGGATTGAAATAGCAACCGAGAGCTATAAATGCACCGCTATTCCTCTGCAAATTAAGTTATTTAGTCTACCTTTTGGAGATGGGAAAAAGAACAACAAAGAGATATGGTTCGAGCAGCCGTATCATCGAATTAAGTTTAGTTGATTTGTGCAAAAAAAAGAAACACATAACGCAATTAAACAGACTTGCTGTACATGGTCCAGTACCTGAGTTAGCAAGCGCGATGGCTTTGAGGATGACAAACTCCTCCTTCTCCAGCCCCATGGCTTTGTACTTCTTCACCAGCTGCAGGATGGCGTTGTTGAGGTCCAGCAGGCCCGCCAGCTTGGACTGCTCCTCGTCCATAATGTAGTCTTCAGCGTAGACCAGGCGGTCCTCCAAGGCCAGCGAGCGGAACACCACCCGCAGGATCAAAATCTCCATCCACCCGCTCTGAAGTAGACTCATCTGGTCTGCCAGGGAGAGGGAGGGGAACCCTACAGGAAAGATAACAAATATTATCTCATCATTCTTATTTTTTTTAAATGTTTACCCATTTTTGCTGTTCATAAAAGTGCTGTGCGTTTATTTATTTTTTTTGTTTATAAAGCAGGCGTGTAATATTGAAGGAATAGATTAATTAAAACGTTAAGATAAATGGGTTCTAGACTGGTACCGAACTGTTTACATTCACAGGAGCAGAGTCAGGCACAACGGAACTAGCTCACAATGGAATAATTAACCAGTTTAATGCACAACGATAATACATAGCCATTTCATTACCTTTCCTATATTTCTCCATAATTTACCCCCCCCCCCCCGCACACACACACATTATGATTGTTTTATAGAGGGTTAGGGAGTGAAGGGGGGGAATGAGGGGTTTAAATTTTTGGATTGTTATCAGGATCAGTGGTCTTTTACAATCGCCGTGGGAACGCCCGCAGCGGCCCTTGTTACGCCGCTATAGCTCCTCTGACTGATTGGAAACGGCGCCGCGCGTGCGGCTTCATCGGGCGACGGGGGAGCGGGGCGATCGATCAGCGGCCCGCAACAGGTGTGAGGGAGCGTTAATTCACGACAGCCTCAGTGTATTGATACATTATATATACGCGTCAGGGTAAAAGCCCCCCTCAGAGCACATAAAGGACAGAGTCTCCAGGACCGGAGAGGACAGCAGCCAGGGCTTTTATTTTATAAATCATATTTACACACACACAACCACATATGCACGCACACACATATACGCATGCACACACACGTGCATGTGCACGCACACACATACACGCACACACATGCACGCACACACACACGCAACATCATTGCAGCAGCCGGGGGCAAACAGAAAAAGGGCTCGAGCAGAGAGGCTAGTTGGTCTTTAGCCAGCCCATGAGGCAGTGTGGCCCCTCAGACGTCACACCACATCCCCATCAGTCTGCCTGATAACAGCAGACAGGCGGTACCATCACACTCGCCTCCCCCTGGGCACAGACCTCAGATGGCCCCGGCCCCTCTCATCCACTCCCCCTCTTTCCCCCAGGAGTGTGATGGCCACAGCCGCCGTCCGGTAGGGAGGAGGGGCTCCTCCGGAGAACGCCACACGCTCTTTAATTTCCGTTACCATCTCCAACACCAACACCCCCCAGCACAAATCTCCTCCCATCTCCTCCTTCTGCTCCCTCTGGCCTCCGTGCGGACCGTTCCCTCGGAGGCAATTTTGATCCGCTCGGCCCTCTTTTCCTCTCTTTACCTCTGTAAAGTTGATCTACACTGTATACCACTTTCTACCACTAGATGTCACACTCAACGCACCGGCGTCTCAAACCAAAACAATTGGCCAAACACACACAACAATCAAACACACAAGTGCACACACTAACATGCACACGAGGCTGGGCTGTATATATATA
>JAODOY010000017.1:2173731-2202826 GCA_025399855.1 Forbesichthys papilliferus | reverse complement strand
TAGCATGCCATTGGTTGTTCTCGACTCCGTTGCTGGGTACTCTGGCAATTAGCATAAAGTAGAACGTTCTCAACCTTTTAACTGTCGCCGGGTGATTTGGGAGCCAAGCGTAGCTCCACCCACTGTCGCTCACCTTCAAAATGAATGGCAGCTTGTCTCTTTGTAGCTTTAGCAAATGGACAGTGACAACGATTGCTAGGGTAAGACTTCATAAAAGATAAATAACAAAGGCCTAATATAACGTGTTCGTGGCTGCTGTTGATTATGTGAACAGATACAGATACTAGTCTCGTCCTTGCACATTCACGCCCTCCTTAAGGACATTAAAGTTCGCATGCAGCCCTGGCTATGTTTTCTACTGCATTTGGGCGCGTCGTAAGCTGCCATTCTGTCTACCCACTGGAATGGTTGTTGTTGCCAACGTTGCGTAGTCTGTCTGTCAGCCGCTGCTTCTCGGGGACCAGCTGTGACAGCTTCCTTTGCCAGTCCTGGGAGAGACAGACACCCAGAGAGAGTAACACTGAGGCTGTATAATTAGAGTGTGTGGGATTGATACTGTAAGCTGACGATGTCGTCGAACCTCAAACTGGACCTGCAGCGCGTTGATCTCCCCAATACGCACGTCTCTCTTCTGATTGACGAGGTCGAGCTCCGCCTTCTGAATGCGCCGCTTGCTCTGGGCGTCGCGGAGACGGTCGGAGATCTGCTTGTGCTTGTTGCCCTTGGAGACAGGGAGCACGACGGCGCTGTTTAGCAAATGGTTTCCACGCCTTCCTAAATACTACGTGTCTGTGTGTGTGTGTCTCACCACAGCTTCCAACTCAATCTCCAGACTCTTTTTTTTGGCCCTGAGCTGAGAGATCTCCTCCTGCTCAACAACTCTCCTACTCCCCAACTCCTCTTTACGCCCTCTTTCCCACTCCTCTCTCCGCTGGCGCTCAAGCTCCTGCTTAGCAGCCACACAGAGAGAGAGAGAGAGAGAGAGAGAGAGACAGACAGACAGACAGACAGAGGGAATGAATGTAAAAGTCAAAACAACCCTGCAAAAAGCATTCCATGACCTGTTGGGAGGTCGCGACTCATTTTGGTTCTCAATTATGTTGTCGTCCCCCCCCCCCTCTCCCTCCCTATGCCTCAAGCCTTGTGAGAAGACACCTACAGTACAAGCAATATATAATTAGGCAGGCTAAGCTCTAATCAGCTCTTTTCCATCTCATTTCTCCCTCTCTTGTTTCCTTTAACCGAGCAGTTTCACACCTAAATGTGCTAGAAACACGAAGGAAGCCGTCCACAACACACAACACTGATGGTGATATAGAATAGTGGCCACATACAACTAGGCAGCATGGATGAACGCACACAGGTTTATATGTACACACACACACACACACACACACAATTCCACGAGACACGTGCCCACCTCCTTCCTCTGCTGCTCCCTCTGCCTCGCCTCCTCTTTTTGTCTTTCCGCCTCCCTCTGCCGCTCCAGCCGCCGCTCCTCCTCCAACCGCCTCTTGTTCTCCTGCTCTCTGGCCTCCCGCTCTCTCCTCTCGTGGACCTCCCGCTCCTCCCGCTCTCTCCTCTCCCGCTCCTTCCTCTGCTCGTCCTCCAGGGCAAGGCGACGCTTCTCCAGCTCGGCGCTGCCGCGCACAAAGTTCTCCTTCAGCTTGTCCTCGTAGGACACTGGGGGGGGAGCAGAGGAGTTGTATTTAAGGAGAAACGAGGTCCATTAACGTAAACAACAATGCACCTTTGTCGAACACAGTTTCATTCGTACCGAGACGTGATTCATTCAGGTTAAATACTTTACAAAAGATTGTAATAGTTAAACTGTGCATATGGCTTGTAGTAATGTAAAGTAACAGCCCTATTTAAAGTCAGGCTATTGCCATTGCAGTTGGCTGACATCAGCATGCCTACAGCGTAGGTTTGGATGGACGTGCCTTAGCCCTCATTTGCTCCCTAGGTAGATACACGTCGGCCAGACTGTGAAGCTTAGTTACACTTTAAAACCCCTATCCTCAGTGCGCGTGTTATCTACCATACCATTGCTCTTGGTCTTCGGGACAAGTTCTATCTCAGCTGCCTCGATCAGTCCTGGAGCTGTGTGCGGCCCTGTTCCATTAACCAGATCAATGCACCTCCCTCCTCCTCTAGAGAGAGGAAATAAATACACCACGCAACAGTAACCTACACCATTTTATTGAAAAGGTCATCGGCCAATGTCAATGCACTCTACTGAACAAATATACCGTATATGTGGTAAGTTGCTGCCTCTGACGCACGGTAGTGTGTGTGATGTATGGACCATGGCGCGTTACCTGTGAGAGGGTGGTGTGAGGTCTTGAGGCAGTGAAAGTGGCAGCGGACGGCCAGTCTTGGCCATGTCTACCAGGTGCATGGCCAGGATGAACTCCTCTGCTCTCAACTGTCCGTCCTTATCGACGTCAGCCAGAGTCCTGCGCGCACACACACACAAACATACGTAAACGTACTAAAGCCAAATGGAATACAGATGTTAAAAGATTAATAATAAATAAAAATGCAAAAAGTAATAGCCCAACGTAGTAATGCAGAGGATTCCATTTATCTAAAGTACATTCACATAAACTGATGATTTTCAATTACTGTAACCATTTATATATCTATCTATCTATCTATCTATCTATCTATCTCTCTCATTGGGGGGCAAACACAGGCTCATTAATAACAATAATTGGTAGACTAAACTTAAAACATCACATTAGCAGTCTCACAGACAAACACTCACCACACACACACGCGCACACAAACACACTCACCAGATGGTAGCCAGCTGAGTCTGTGTCAGGTTAGAGGCCAACAATGCGTTCCTAACTTGTGGTCCTGAAAAACACAAACCAAAGCGCTTGTTGTGCATGTCTGAGTGTGTGGCACAAGACCAGTCAGGGGGCATGTCCATGTTTGCGTGCGCGTGCGTGCGTGTACCTGACAAGTATCCACTCATGAGTTTGTCTAGTGTGTTGAACTGCTGCCGATACTTGAGTCTAGAGGCCTGTGGAACGGCCCAATCACACGAGCCAGTCTTAGGCGAGGTGCTGGCCAAGGACGTGGTGGACGAAGAGTTTGAGCTACAGCACGGATAGAGAAACAAACAATAGATCTGTAATAAAAAAGGCCACAACATTGGCATTCCCCCATCAATACATGCATCAATCTCCTGAAGGAAACCTGGACTTAAACACACTAATTGCTCGGAGACTCCCCAGTGTTATTTCTGAGCTCTTAATTAGCTGTGGAAGACAGTAGCAGAAGCTGCCATATACAGTAGTGCCGCGCGTCTCGGAATCGTGGCGGAAAAAACTCAGCTACGCCAATCCGTTTCACCGGAGAAATAACGGCCATGCCGAAACGTCAGGAATCGTTTTCCTGAGCTGATCTGCCTGGGTTCATCTGAGATTAATTGCATTCTTTTGTCATTTTAGCAGGGTGGAAATGCTCACAGTTCCCCACAGAGAGAGAGAGAGAGAGAGAGAGAGAGAGGTTTCAGAGAGACAATGCAAAAAGGGTGTGGATGCCTCCCTCCACCCAAGGGCTGTGTGTGTGGGTTTATTACTGCAGTGTGTGTGTGTACTGCATGTGCATTAGTGCCACCACTTGGGGCTATCCCTCTATCCCTCATTGCAAAACCTGACGGATGTGGGGACAATGACTAGCATTGTGGCCAGACATCGAGGCATGGTGGATAAATGTGATACGGGTAACACGAGTGTGTTTTACGTCCCCACACAATGGTGTCCGCATTGCCATGGCAGCTGGCTGATGGTGTCCTCATCGCCCAAACACCACTCGTTTCTCATTGCTTACCACTAATGCAGCCGTTCTAGGCACAAATTAAACGTGTGTAATGAGGAGAATATTCTGTAGTCATTGATCCAGAGCCAGCAAAGTGTCCCGTTTGCAGCTTACATTTCAGCCTCACTGTGAACTACTGCGACAAACAGTATTGACAGTATTCTTTTTATAGATCATTTTATGTCCATACGGGGTTAAATGCGTCTTCTGCAGCCATTGGCACCTGTAGACACTCTAGTTCTAATGCCAGTGCTGTATGGTCAAGGGCAATGTCCGGGGAATTTAAGCTAACAGCTGATAAGAATTGTGTGTCTCAAGAGAAGGAGTAAAAGTATATACAGACTAATTTGGTCAACATTAATACTCTTGCGTGCATACGAAATCTCCTCTCACAAGAATGGAATCTGCTTCCTGTTTCTTGGTTTGTGAATGTAAACAAGTCCACTTCCCTTTAGGAAAGAAGGCTTGCTCTGACAAGCCCTTCCTGCTCCCTGTGTTATCTCACTGTCATCTAAATTGGCACTCGAGCCACGTTCCTCCTTATTCCCGAGCGCTGACATATTGTACTGGATATATCATACATACATACATACCAAACCATGTGCTAGCCTTTCCCTTAAAAGGTATGTTTGCTTTTTTACCGTTCTCTGTGCTTGCTGAAAATCTGGTGTTTCTACACAGCCCTGGCTCCATAAAAGGGAACACAAACAAAGTGGTGCAGACCTCACACAACAACAATATCCTAGCCATCGCAATGAGTTAGAATTTAGCAAGCGTGCAAAAAAAGCAAAAAATATTTATTTTAATGTAACATTACTGCTCAATAAATGCAGAGATCTGTACCTGCAATAGCTTAAAGTAGAATCACAGAAATGTCCTTTTCGTCCTTATTAAAGTAAATGAAGCTATTTCAGTAGAGCCTTGCGGACAAATGATTGTGCACAAAAATAATATGTATGTACATGTGTATATTTATACGCGCTCAAGTATACTACGGAGGTGTGTTCTAATCAAAATGAAGGTTGTGTGGTCATGTTCTCGAATACCAGTGATGAATTCCTCTTTGCTGATTTCCTAGGCACTGCCTGACTATCACGTGTGCGCACGGTGCGCCCATAGACCTCTAACGAATGCACCTCCATTCCCTGGACCTCACCTGCTGGATCCAAGGTCCAGTAGAGAGTTTGCTTGGGACATTCCAGTGTTTGGAGAGAACGCCACGGGAGAGGAGAAGCCCGACAGAGGGAACGCTGGGAGAGGGAAAAACACATGTAGTAAGAAAGTCAACAATGAAGGTCATCTAGCCTGTTCTATGGCCTGTGCGCATGAGCACACGCACACACACACACACTTAGTCCTGCGCACGTGTGGAAATACACACACACACACACACAGTATTGTATTTGTTACATAACACAAATGTGCACAGTACAAGATGCCCTTGAACACGTAGGCCATTGGCATTTCTAATCTCCTCATATTTGACAGGCGCCAACGCCGCCAAGGCTATTGACATCTGGTGACGCTACACACCGCATGCTACGGTTTGGCTGAAGACCACACACACCGTAGGTGTGGTGCTGTCATCAACACAGATATACGGAGAGGCAGAGAGAAGAGAGAACTGCATTACATTTAGCACTAACAGCACATCACACAAACCCCAAACAAATGTAAGGACAGATGGAGGATGTTAAAGGTGGCGAGTAGAACGCAAACAGCTGATGAGGTGACAAATAAGCAAATGCGTACGCAGGTGCTTTAGTGCGATCTATCTATCTATCCTCGCTACTCCACACACAGCGTTCTAATTTAATTAAATTCTCACTCAAATATCTAGCCAGGATCTGTAGGGAACAATGCGGTGTTGTAAATACACGTCTCCTTGGAGATGACATGCAGCTCTCACAGCAAACGTAAACTCTTAACGCCCGCACGCAAACACTCACACACACACACTCACAAAGTATAATGAATTACTTCCAGAAGCAACCTGTATCATATTTCAAGCCAATATACATCCTTGCTAAACTGCTCTGAGAGGTGGGTTGAGTTATAACCACCTCCTGCATGTAAAATATGTACTGGATTAACACCAGTGCTGCCGTAAGGCTCAAGACCTGAACACCGTTCACCAAGGGAGGGCCTTATTAAAACACCATAAATTCAGCTGTGTAAGCTGTGGTATAGGCAAGCTTACCAGTAACACCCTTTAAATTAAATGAGGGGTAGGTAAATCCAGCGTCATGCAATTGACCAATGTAGCAATTACTTTTAGAAGAAAAGCTAGCAGTTATAAAAAAAAGAATATACTAGAGCAGCATCACAAAAAAAAAAAGAAAATCAATCATGTGCACTTAAAATGTCTATGATTATTTAGATGCATTACCCAGGGTTGACACTGAATTAGTCCATTTAAGCTCATTGAAATAGATGAATCACACTACAACCTGGATTCTGTGCTTATAAAAGGCCCTTTCAGACAGGACGCGGCAGCGGCACCGCTGGGCTCTGAAACACATTCATGAGGGGAGCTCGCCGCGCAGAGCGCTGTGACGAATACCCGCGTGGCCAATAGAAACAAGGCAGCCAGCCAGGCACAGAAGTGAAAATGGGAGGAAAAGTTGATATTGTAGAATATCAACGTGTCGTTTCTCGTTTTTTTCACGTATTTTCAAGCATGCCTTTTTTTAGCGGATCTCTTAGTTAAGCCAGTATTATGTTTGTGAAAGGTTTGTTACATTCGGGATATTAATATCCCATATTAGCAGTAGCGTAGCCTCTTCGTAGAGACAGGGCGAGCGCACCCGTGTCCTGTGTGAAGGGCCTGGAGAAATCAGCGCTCAACTCGGCGGCGAGCGCATGTCGCGTCCTGTCTGAAAGGGCCTTAAGGTTCCATGGCAGAACCAACCTGTGTTGTTGGGCACAGGGGATGGTGTGAGTAGGTTGGCATTGCCGTTGGGTAGCCCACAGTTTCCAAGGATGGGGATTAGGGGCAGCGTCATCGGGGGTGGCGCCAAGGGTTGCACAGAGGACATTGGGGGGTTTACCGGCATGGGCGTTAGGATGGGCATGACAGACATAGCAGACAGAGATGGCATACCAAGCGACAGGTTTGGCATGGAGCCCATTCCTGTAAATGAAGCAATATATAGCGGATGGAAAGTTAAACATTAAGGTATTAATATTAGCAAACGTCAATGGAAATATATTTTTCTAAAATATATTGTGAGTTAGATAGTTAGTAGTAGTAATAACATAAAATAAGCTACTATGTGTCTGGAAGGCTTGCACGCTTTATTTTTACCAAAGCGTGCCGCTGACGTCATGGCTGCGGCTGAGCTAGAGACCGGGGGCTGCTTCATCATGACCGGCAGAGTGGGGGGCAATCCTTGCCCTTGAAGCTGGAGTTTGATGAGCTTCATGGCGATCGAGAACTCCATCCGATCCATCTTCCCATCACTGTTCATGTCAGCAAGGTTCCTGGGGGAGAGAGAGAGAGAGAGAGAGAGAGATATTCTTCATTGAGACAATAATTAACAGGCAGAGTGAGATATGACCAAATATATCTTTATAGCAGGTCAGCACAAATAGTGCTCGACTTCATATACTGGATAATAAGTACAAACTGCAATTGGAGCAGCATTGGAGAACCCTTGGTTCATAGTGCTCCATTTAACATGCGTGTACTGTACACAGTATAGCCGGCTATACAGTTCATGCATAGCAACACACACTGCTGTGTGATGCTAAATTCTCTAGTGTACTTTGCTGATTACAGTGTGTACAGTATTATTACACAGTACACACACTATATACACACACACCTGCACTTTGTACACAAACATAAAACACATAACAGGGTGGTACAGGAAATAGACTCAACAGGACGTTTAGTCATCAAAGGGGGGCTTTATTGGGGCAAACTCTCTCCTGACTGAAAGCAGGGCAGTGGGTCTCCTGACCTACTTGGGCTATTTGCAGATTCCTTACCAGATTTCTGCTAGGACAGAAGCAGGCAAGCCAGACTGGAGAAAGAAGGTCCTAGCCTGTTCACCTGCAGACAGACACACACTGCGTTTTGACCGGGCAGCCTTCTGAAAACAACACCGGCAGGGCCTCACGGCGATAGAGACGTGCCGTCCCAGTTAGCATGTCTCGTAGCATTTTGTTAAACTCACCCGAGACGTACCCGAGGATGGGCGTGAGGGAGTCAAACTGTTTATCGTGTTTACCCCTCTCCTCTGGAGTTATGGCCCACATGTTGGCTCCACCTTGAAAACAAGGGAGATGGAATGGTGTCACTTCCTAAAACTGATGTGTAGGAATGAGCCAGATGCTTCGCGATGTGAGCACATTACTGGCGTTCAAATTCAGCTGTGCATCTGAGGAATATCGTCAAACATTGGGTGAAGTTGTCATCCCGAATGAAAACCTTCAGACTCTCTACAAAATGTTAATAAAAGGTGTCCACTCATCGCATTGCACCCTGATCCTCCCTTGCAAATCTCAAGGTGCATCCGGGATATGAATAAAACATGAATACAAATGTGCTGTGCGAGTGAATTCCTGCAAACTTTGTAATTGAGGGAGCAAAATATATGTATCTTGGATTTCCAAGTGATCATAGGACTACATTTGAAAATGAAAATAAAATGTAACTCCATGATTAATCTCAACTATGATGATTAAAGCAAAAGTGTAACACACCCAAAATGCAGCTGTGTGACAGTTTGTGAAGTAATCATCTGACAGCCAATGCGTTGTGCGGCCGAAGAGGTTGACACCAAACAGACTTACATAAACAGTTTAATGAAACAGAACAAGCAAAAATGGTGCCACGCAGACAAGGCATTGGAATATCTAAAGCCACTATCTTACCGCAAAGGAACATAACAGCGTGCAGTTAGGCAAATAAACAGAGAATAACCGACAAGGGTTCAAACTGAAACATTAACTAATATAGGGGAGAACAAACACTCAATCTGAAGCAGGTGCGGTGATCACTGGCTGCCACCTGTCACAGATGATGATGGTGATTAATACTCCAGAGAGGGAGGCAGTTAGAACGACATACAAACATAACCTAACGCTGACAACAAAAATAATTCAATATCTAACTTTACAAATAATATGTAATAGCACAACGTGCTATTACATATTATCTCATCAAACTATCGTATTCCTTTCTGGACACTTGTAGTAGCCCTTGCAGAATAGTCTGCTGGACACAAACCTCTGTAGATATATGAACTCAGGACTCATACTGCTTCATTTTTCTAACGGTGGGAAGTTACACAAAAACAAGTCATTTATTTTGGTTTAGCATTTGTGAGCATACAGTTACAGTTGGACTACTGTGTGCTAGTTGAGTCAGTGCTGGTTTCCCAGGCTGTAGTTTACACCAGCTGTCCACAGGAAATACCAATCTGGTGGACCATGGTGGAACTTCCTCCATGTTGGTAACCCAAACACACAAACAAGCATGGCACAATGGGCCCAAGAACATACAGTCATTGGTTATAAATAGCTATACACAAATATCTAACTATTGCAGCTACACTCATTTGACCTAGAACTGAAATCAGAGCAAATATTGATACAAGGAGAGAAGATTAATGCTTTTTATAAATCCCCTCCATCAATTTAATTGAAATGTTGTCATTTCCTGTGACTACAATAACAGAGCCCGTACAAAGCCACCATTCCCCCAAGACAGGTCTGTATGCTAGCAAACCTTGCCACCTCATCCACCTTGATCTTAGTTCAACTCAAGGAAGGCCAGGACGATTGTATCCAAAATGACCAATGGAACACCTGGCCAGGGATAAGCTTTCCCCTTGACAACAGCAGCATTTGCCACTCACAGTACCTGACCTACATTTTGGCATAGTCAGCAAAACACAGACAATAGAAGGGAGAACGTAATTAATCTCACACGGAGATGCAAGTAGAATTCACATCGTCTCTGTACTGTAAGTGAGAAATGGTCTGGGACCAGATATTTAGCACAATGCCAGGCGGGATGTGTGTGGTGAGCAATGGCTATGTACTGAGACTTGAATCAGGATGCTTACCAGGAAGAGCCAGCACTGTGGATATTAACTACAGAGAAGCAAACATTATTGCGCACGTGCACGCAGATGCATCACATGCACGCACACACGGTTGAGAATCTTTCCAAACATATGGCCGCTATTTTTAGACCACATCAGATGAAAGTGTGCCATGTTTTCCAATTTGTAAGATAAAAATACAACTAGACAAAATGAGTCTACTAACTGCAGATTAGGTTTCCCCCTCGCCCCCCCTCCCCACACACGACAATTTAACAAGAGAGCATCCCCCAGAGGATTTCCATAATCTTTCATCCCTCTTCTTGCTGTCTATAGGTGTTACTCCTGTGCCATAAACAGGCGCTCCGCTGCAGGCAGCCAGCTAACGCCTTCAAGGTACATGCCCTATTTGCTACCTCCAAAACTATTACCGGTATATGAAAAACACTTCACCTGGGGGAAGTACAACAATTTCTTTTAGGCAATAGATATGACCTTTAGAAGTGACTGTTGGCACACGTCAGTGATTTTAGTAGGCCATTGCAGACTGGTGTGTTTGTGCGCTTTGGAGAGCAGCTAATAACTTGATATTTGGCTACTGTAGCTCTCTCTTCATCGGTGAGTACCATTATAGCGAATGCTGCTTTTGTGAAATATTTTCAACATCTTCTGGGAAAACAATCTAGGCGTCTGGGAGATGTAAATTCATGATGGGCATACAGCAACATGTGTGTATAGCACAGTAGTAGTTTATCTGTGAATATAGTTTGACATATGTAATCTATTTTAACTAGGCTATATACATTTTGAAGTATAACATTAGATTGATACAGCAAATTTAAGAAGTAAAATTAACAGCTTAACAAATAAACTTAAAGATAGCCAAACACCCATTAAATATTTGATTTACTAGGGAACTCTGTCAAGCCCTGTTTACAAACCCAACCACATTTCACCATACTATACCACATCAGTTACAATAAATTCACACAAAATGTGATTTTATTTTGCATTTCAATTCTGGAGTTTTATGTTAAAATGATGGAACTCCCATTTGTCATTATGCAAATAAACTTCTTCTTTATATATCCCCCAATCTCCACATTTTCAGTATACATTAAAACAAAGCAGAGTTAAGTTGGGAGGTCGGTTAGTCCACAGCAGAATCATTCTTGTGGGTAAAATGTTCCCTGTGCGTATGTGGATTTGGACAAACATCTCTGAAGCATCTCCCATTGGGGAATAGCGAGAATAATCTACTGTCTCATCATCAAAACTTGAGACACACAGCTTGAGAACACAAGCACAGTATACACACACACACACACACACACACACACCAAACCCTCCCCCCTCTCCCCACACACACAAATGAGCATTAAGTCTGCCCGCATCAATCTTTTGCACAAGGACAAACAAGATGAATCGCCTTAAGGATTAAGTGTAGCAGCAGAACTATCGGCAAACGTGCACACGCGTGCACACACTCAAACACTCGTAACAGTTCAAACTCCATGCTAACCAAATAAGCTGTTACATATTTACCTCTCCTGTAAGAGAGAAATGTTTTGCTAGGAGACTAAATTCAAACGTATAGTCCAGCCAGCCTCAAGGTTTAAAATATTAAAATGTAATGTAATTGAATATTTTAATATACCCATCTCACACAGATTGTTCAATAAACTCACACACACACACACACGCGCACGCCTACACACACACAGGTCCTACCATTCATGATTGCAGGTGAGGAGGCAGAAGGGGACTCTGCTCAGCTGGCCAGCTCACATCTGCAGGGAGAAACAATGACACATGGTCTGTGAGACATACTGTACAGGCACTGAATGAGGCCATGTGGAAGAGGAAGAATCTGTCCGTCTGTGTGTCTGTCTGTGTGTCTGTCTGTCTGTGTGTCTGTGTGTCTGAGGATGAGGGAGCAAAGACAGAAAACATAATATGAGAGGCAGAGTGAGTTTTAAAGAAGAAAGAAAGGCAGAGAGTAGGCCTGTCACGATAACTGTGTTTGTTGGCCGAAATATTGCCCCAGAAATAATTGCGATAAACGCTATTGCCAGAGTCATGTAAACAATGGTGTTCCGCTATTGTCATGTGACATCAGTTGTTCGTTATGATTGGTTAAACTAAATGTATTGCTTGGCTAAGTATTAAAAATAACCCTCTTTCACCTGTCACTGTCTGTGTGTGTGTGTGTGTGTGTGTGTGTGCGCACGTGCACTGCCTGCCAGACAAGAGCACAGAAGGAACACAACAGGGCTAACTTTCATACTGTATGTCAGCAACAACACGCATGTAAGTTCAACAGCAGTATTATTGACGTTTGATAAATTGAGGTCATGTCCAGACGTTTGCACGATAAATCGATATAGTAATCGTGACTAGGTCTAGCAGATTGAGTTTAAAAAAGAAATAAAGAATGAACGAATGAAAGAAAGAACCCTATCTGCTCATTAGCAATGCAAGGAGGGCAGTGGAGATAGGTATGTGGAGGGGGGGGGGTCATCAACATGAGGGTAGGAGGGAGAATCACACACAAGGGACAGGAGAGATGAGGCCGGATGAGCAGAAGAGAGGGATTCTATGGCACGAGCACATCAGGGACAGCCACCTAGACACTGAAACGTGGAGCTTAACCGATATAAGCCGATATAACACGATATAACCGGCAAAGAGACAATGATATCACAGTATACAGTATAGTACTTTTCATATTTTGGCCAGTGTATTGCCAAAAGACTTAAAAGGTATCTTGCAGCTATATAGAACATATCTGGTTCAGTTGAAGAAGAACATCAATCATTTTCCAGTGCATGTGGGTGTAATCTGGTTACCTTTGTCTTAATTTAATGATAACAATATTTGAGGGATCCATTCTACAGCACGTGTTTAATTGCCAGTAAAATAATATCAGTATATCAATATAATAATGTTTGTACTGGGATACATTCCTCTATTCACCACCATTAAAATGCTTGGCCACATACATCACAGTAGCCGTTGTCCCTCCACAGACCACTGGGTAGGTACTGACCATTATTGACCAGTAGCACCCTACTAGCCCGGCCTTTTAAGAGTTGTATGGACCATGTGGCTCAGATCTTTATTCCAGCCCATTTCCTCCCCATCCAACACACTGACGACAAGAACACAGACTGCTCACTTATCGCCTAATAAATTAGACTAGACAGTGAATCACAGGCAATCCATCTGAATTCACCAGACGGACTTGGATGAGAAACAATGTATGGAATACCCTTGAATGAGCTCATCTGGGTGTAAAGTTATCAGAAGTAGAATTAGGAAATTCCAGAATATTTTCCAAGTTCAACAGTCTTATGATTTCAAGGTTAAAGATATTCTCATCATTTTCTTACTTTCTCATATGCTGTCAGCCTGGTTGCTTATTTTTGCCACTTCCTTACGTTTTCAGTATTCACTCAAACCTGCTAACGTCTGGATTCGGCTTTCCTTCGCAAACAGACAAATCTTTGGACCTGACATTTGGTCTGCGTGTCTCTCCATATCACTCTAATCCAGTTCCTCCGTCATTCATGCTAGCACTTGAAATCCACCTCTCTGTTCTCCCAGATTCCATTAATCCCTTAACCCAGGACAACACTATACTTCCTTCATTGATGCACCGCTCACGCTATAGCTAGCATGCTTGCAGAACAGACAGGAGCTCTGTTATACCCTTGCATCTGCTGGATAGGCCCAGGCAATTTCCTCCATGTCTCTGTCTCTCAATTCAATGTAATGGCATGAAAGTTCAACGCGTCGAAAAAAAAAAAAAAAAGCAAACTACAGTCTGTCGGACAGCACACAAACTCTTTTTATTGTCACAATGAGAAACACCCCCGCCACACATTTTTGCATGGCCATATACTCAAAGGTACAGTAAGCGATTGGAAGATAATACACACTCTCCACTGTGCATTAGCTTTACATTCTCTGTGCGTGTCAATGCGTTCCCAATGTGTGGGGCGGAGCTTCTGAGGGACCTATAATTGAAGAAAGAGGTGATTTTGTTTTGATTTCAGTTTAAATTTAGCAAGCATTCGAGAATGACTTAACCTTAATGAATAGATAGATGTCTGAAGCACACACTGACACAATCATATAACTGACACAAGCAAGACAGTCTCCAATGTGTTAAATCCACAGGTACAAACTGGAAACACTTAACTGCTCATGCATAACAAGGACAGCTGCTACCCTGTTACCCAAAAACAGTAATTAAACTAGTACAGATACAGTCATACTTTAAAGATAACTTTGATCTTAGCCTGTTTTAAATTACGCCAGCTACCTGAGACAGATCTTAAGGAGAAGCGATTCAAACGATACCCTTGCTACACAAAACTACACTTGCTTATAACATTGCTAATTGTGCATTTTACTATCTACGTATGTTTGTGTGTTTTCTATACTATGTGTCCTCTTCTATGCAAAAATACACCTACATGTGCACAGAGAAACAAACAGAACACACCTTAAGGTGTGTGTGTTTTAAATACTGTAGCTGTCTTGCTACAACGGAGCCATGTCTGTTTAAACAAAGCACATCCTGAATGTAGAAATTACTAAATCAAATACGAGATAAAAGGTTACTACACTCTGATGTCTGAATAGCTTCTTTGGCAAACACGTATTCTGTTGTACACTGTGATAGACAACTATAGTTTAAACAGAATAGTGTAGCAAATGTTCCTAAGGAGGGAGTTTTTCATTGATTAATGTGGGGCCCATTGGCTTCTCATTTACTGTGCTTAAAAGGCACGTTGCAGACATAGGACCTCTGGGTTAAAAGGGAAATGAAATGGTCAAAACACACAAACAGTGTGAAGCCCTTTAACAATAACTACACTGTGCCTTTGCTCGCATGCTGATTGACACCTGCACGCTCCTCACCGGAGAGCAGGCGGAAGTCTGTATGAATGTCTAGGCCTGTACACACACACACACACACGCGCACACACACACACACACAGGGGACCCTGTTCTATGACACAACCCAAGAAGCTTTGCCAAGCTAGAGGAAAAAGGAGCTTTTGTATGTGTTCATGCCTACTACAAACTCGCATTGAATCCAAAGACACACGTGTGCACACACACACACACACACACACACACACACACACACACACACACACACTTTTCTTTGTTGTGCTGCAGGTGAAAATTGGGGACACAGTGTATCACGCAAGACGATGACTGTCCCTTATATTAATCCCATTTCTAGGTCAGATCCGGTTCACACAATACTTCTATTATACGGTATAGCCCTGCCTACTAACACGCAGCACAATAATATGACAATTTCCTCCAAGTTTAACACTAACATCACCTCACCTTCAACATATTAAAAGATAAAGTGAAGGTAAAGCGAGTGGGCGTGTATGGGTGCAATGCTCTGTCTCTTGGCAGGTGGCTGTGTGCATCAGTCCCGTCTATATAGAACTACATGGTCCCGTCTGGGAAAGAGCCATATGTCACAGGAGCTGCAATTTAGACTGGCTTTGCCACTTCAGCAAAGAAAGCTATCGTTTTCTATCTTTGTCAGCAACTATCAACCACACACACACACAAACACACAGAGACAATGACGCACACAAAGAAAGAAAACATCTAGGCTGGATGTGTTGCTCTAGAAAACAACATAGGCTACCTCGGTGTTGTTCGAAGGTGTTCATTACCAATCAGCTTCT
Source organism: Forbesichthys papilliferus (assembly GCA_025399855.1). NCBI lineage: Eukaryota > Metazoa > Chordata > Actinopteri > Percopsiformes > Amblyopsidae > Forbesichthys > Forbesichthys papilliferus. The sequence goes on along the minus strand of JAODOY010000017.1, from coordinate 2,187,210 downwards.
AGTCTGTCTATGATATGAGCGCAAGAATCTGAGCAATATTGTAGTCTACCCGTCCCATAGCATATTGTAGACATGTGACAGTAGCCCCTAGACTACAAAAGAGACGATTTAAACAGTGTGATTTCTCCAAGCAAGACAATGGTAGCTGATACATTATTAGCCTACGTGTAATTGAATAACGCCGAAATATATTTTAAGATTAAACTGGAAATCTCCCCTTTCACTAAATCGGGTGAATTGTAATTTCGAAATAACACACAAGGTTATTTTCATAAAGATAACTTTGTTTCTCAGGCTAGCAGACACCAAACAGATCGCATATGTTAATATTGTAATAGACCTATGTATTAGAAATAAAATAACATTTTCCATTATTTAGTGTGGTATGATCAAATCACATAGATGTTCAGACTGGCTTTCAATAGCAGATAGCCTACGTTATTATGACACAAGGAATGGGATAGCCCTCTTACCTGGACGCGGGATAAAACAATGCCAAGCGCAAGGCAATCGAACATATCACAATCTACGCTCTTCTTACGAGTAAATCAAAGGAATGTAATTAGTTACCTGTTGCAGTAAAAGAGCGGTTCTGATCCTGTGCGGAGAAGACGTTGCGAACACATAAGGGGGAGGTACCAGATGCTCTACCGGGATGTGTAAATGGGCGTCAGCCTGACGGATAGGCTAATCATGAATCCCTGTCAATGTGCGTGTTACTTAGCAAGGCATCGTTCAAGGCTACGAACGTTAAGGTAAACAAATCTGACTCTTAGAAACTGAACATTTTGAACAAATGTATCCTATTATTGTTTAAATCTTCTCAATTGGAATGCTATGCCTCTTAAAGCTATCAAATAAATAATGTTATTTTGTACCTTATTAATTTTTTTATCGTATTAATGGATAATATGGCTTCCAATCCGTGATTGGATACTGGCTGCAACTCTGTCCTAGCACAATCTTCTTCAATTCTGTAATTGGATGGTTTAGAAGGGATTTGCTCCCCCCCAAAGGCGAGGAAAAAGAACAGCATGAACTCCAAGCTGGAACCTGTTTGGGTCCAGCTTTGAATGACAAATGAAGGACAATTTCTATAAAACAATACAGCATAATTTAAGTTACTAAATCGTTGTAAAGCATCAGTTATAATTTATTGTAATAACGGTTAGAGTATAATTTTTGTAAGTTTAATATTGTTCTTTCTTCTAAGCATAGTACTACACTAATTGTAGTGACGTGGAATTCCGTTCTGGCTAGTTTGTATTTACTGGACATATGCATTTTCTAACCGTTTCTTTACAGAGAATAATCAACCAAGTGAATGCAGCCTTTTATTACAATCAAAAAAATGCACTGAGCAGATCAAATAAAATATATTTTTAAGATAATTAAACATAATTGTTATGAAACCCAAAGTACATTTAGACTTTTGGGTGGTTGTTAAATATCAGTTTGTCAGTGTTGTAAGCACACCATGCTATAATATACTGTACATTGTGTTTAGAGACGCTGACTTAGTAGATGAAGGGACTATTTGCCACAGCCTAGATACAACACATACTGTATAAGTGCAATAATAATAATAATAATAAATCATATAATTACTGTGACAGCTTTGTCAACTTCCAAAACAAAGACATACATTTATACATCCGCAACTAACTGCATTTTAGTTGTGTTTAGCAAAAGAAAACTATATTGACACATTCCAATATGCCTTTCCCTTCAAATTCAGAAACATTGCAAACACAACCCGTTGCTACAGAAGAGATGGTGATTCAGTAGTGCTCTCCCTAGCTAGCTGCCGTGTGTCTAGAAGGCTCTGAACAGCTGGTTGGGCATGTATCCCAGGTGAAGGAAAGAGGTCTGCGCTTCCTTCTCCAGACTTGCTAGCTCCTGGACAGATGGCGCCAGCACATCCACGTGGCCCTTGTAGCTACCACCTGGGAAGAACACCAAAAGGGCTTAAACACCGCACGGCAGCAGCGGCGTGGCATTCTGGGAACTAAGAAGAGAGGACTCTGGGGAGAAGGGGGACGGGCACACTTTGCGTGGCATCTCCTCTCGTCCTCCTTCAGTCACATACCTCCCAGGGCCTTGCGCTTGCCGTAGGTGACCTTCCCGTCAAAGTCGTCCAAGGGGATCTTGATGTCAGGCTCACACTGTGTGATTGTGCACTTCAGGTGCTCTTCGATATCCGAAAGCAGCTGCGGACGGGAAAACAAACAGCCCAGCGAATACATGAATAGAATGCAGCTCTGGTCAAAACAGGTGCGTTACAACAGGCCCATTAGTCTTAAGAGGAGTTAGTTTATTCTCCAGAATACTTGCTAACTTAAAGCAAGCAGCACAGCTCAAATGCTAGGCTATTAGTTTACTTTATGAGACACATGCATATGGAATCGATCTGGTTTTCTGTCAATATGTCCAACCCTGTCAGAGCTGTAGAGCAAAAAAAAAAAACAGGTATCTGTCGATCTGTCACTGCAGTGAACGCGATCGTGACAAGACCGTCTCGCCTGCCAAATTTGACATCGTGCTGCCCACTTATGTGTGCAGTTACGGTCTCGCCAAGTCGGCTTTAACGTTGTGCTGCATGCAGCCTGCACACTTGTGTGTGCAATTAAGGTAAATCACACACAGGCCGTTTCTAAATGCAAACTTTGAAACTATAGTAAATTACATATGCTGGCAGAGTTTCTAAACTTCTACGGAAATGCATCTTGACGTCATCGTTGACGTCTCGTTTTAGTGATGGACAAATTAACACATGTCCACGCTCCTTCTTCCTACAGCTCCGCTGTTTAAAACAAACAGTTAGCTTGCACTCTGGCGTACCTGGAACACAATAAGGAGTGTGCCTTTAATTGCACTATTTGGAGCCTGACGGCATCAAATTCTTAACTAAGCGTGTACTGTCAGATGGTGAGCACAGCCATAATTCATGGTCACTATTAATGAAGTCAATACTGTGATGGGATTCAAAAGAGGAGTTCTATATAATAGGTCAGGCACACCGCTACAATAGGGTCAGAGCACTGAGCCAGGCCCGTGTCCTGACAGTGATCTGTTGCCTTGTTCAGGGGACACTACATCTGTCCAGACATGCCACTTATGGGCCTCGGCCCCGCCCACGAGGCCTGTCCTGTCAGTATGACAAATGGCTGCACTGCAGATGAGGTGTATTTTAAATGATAAAACAGAAAGCCCTGCTTCCAATTAGAGCCACAGTCAGGAAACTTGACTAAGTGGCAGCCGCAACGTGATTAGACGTGTGTGTGTGTGTGCGTGCGTGCGTGCGCGTGCGTGCGTGATTATTCACCTCTTTCTCATTATACCAGATGGTGCAGCCTCCGTCCTCCTTTAGACGCGTGTTGTAGCAGCCTCTGCCTCTGTTGGGACACACATGGTACCATACCTGTGTGTGCACACACACACACACACACACGCACGCACGCACGCACGCACGCACACACACGGTTAACAACCGTCCTCAGTATGATGTCAATTAATCTCTACTGTAGTAAGGATTTAAATTCTTGGCCCTACCTTCTCTTTCTCCATAGCAACCAAAGAGATGGCCAGTCCCATTCTGTGAGGTGAGAGGGGTGGGAGAATTAACACCTAACTGAATGTATTACTTGCGTATTTGTAATTAAACAGGCACACCTCTCCGCTCTGCCCACTCGGCCAATACGATGCACGTAGTTCTGCTTCTCATCTGGAAGGGTCACGTTGATCACTGGGGAGCCGGGACACAACACAAGTAGTTAGCGCACGGCATGTCACTTGGTAATAAACCACCGGCACATGACATCTGGACGGTCTCTCACCATAGGGCACTCCATGGACGTCAATACCTCTGGCAGCAACGTCTGTGCAGATTAAGAGCTTCACTTCCTTTTTCTGTGAAGAAGACAAAGCATTTAACAACACAGGTGGACAACTGGCTCCCTTTGCTAAAAAGCATTATGTGATTTTTTTTTTGTGTTTGTTTACCTTAAAGCGCTCCAAGTTGGTTTTCCGCTCAATGGGTTTTCGATCGCCATGGAGACAGACGCAGGACAACTGATGGCCCTTCCTATCTGGACCTGAGGAAGACGTTTAATAGATATATACAATGTCCTCCGTCTCTCACTTGGGAGTACAGCTGTGACTAACACCACCCACCTCCTCCTTGTTGTATGAAGTACTGCTCCATGTTGTCACAGTCGATCTTGGTCCGACAGAACACTATGGCCTGGTCCATCTTGTGTTCGTTAATGGCCTTCACTGTGTACTCCCCCTTAAGCACTTTAATGGCTTCTGACCACATCTCTAAAGCACGCACACGCACGCACGCAGATTGTTGTGCATGAGCAACATATTTCAAAATAGATCAAATTTGGATTGTTCATAATGCTGCTAGTCTTCTCTGACCTGCAGAGTTGGCTCCTGGCCGGGTGTTGTCTTTAGCGTGGACTTCATCGGTCTAGAAGAGCAAGACACAAACACATTTGTCAATATATGGTACAATAAAGGGCTGTGTATTGGCAGGTTCTGGCAATAAATACACAATATACTGCGATACTGTATAATGCAATCTCTAATTTGTGGAAAACTGTGATAGCAATGCTAATGTGTGGCGCTACAAAAAATAAAACACATACGTAAACTTGCTCAAGGACTGCAGATGGAAAATAGCTTAAAGCTAAATCTGTTAACAAGCATCTTTCCTTTCTTTTGAGGTTAGTGTACATTGTAAATGGTCCCTTTTACAAATACATTAATTAAAAAAAAAAGTTTAAATGGACAGTGTTAAGAGAATCGATACAGTATCGCGCAACGTAATATCGCGATACTCGGGTGTATCGATATGTTCTTAAACACCTAGTACAATATAAATCCAATTAAACAGGAGGAACGACACATATTTTTGAATAATAATGTAATACAGTGCTACACGTTTCCTGTTGACAAACAACATACACCAGGTGGGCATGTTTCATCCAATGAGTATACACCAGGTTGGCATGTTTCATCCAATCAGTATACACAAGGTGGGCATGTTTCATCCAATCAGTATACACCAGGTGTGGGCATGTTTCATCCAATCAGCTGCCAAGTATGTTTCGAAGGTGCCTGGAGTTTTCCAAACAGTTTAAATGGATGCCGATTTTAAAACATACCGACTGAGTGAGCTAAAGGTAGGAACTCCAATTGTATGTAAGCAAGTCGGACCAAAATAGATGTGCGCCGCCTTTATGCCAAACGCTTATGAATAAAGGGGCTCCTGGACCAATAGTTGCGGCGAAATTAAATTGCTGCTGGGTGCTGTGTGGGGGAACCGACCCGGATGTGGTTCTTGCCAAGCCGCTCCCACATGCGGTCCTGCTTGGGGTTGACCGGCACCACCACGTGGTGGACCGTCTCTGGAACGGAGTCCTCGCCCTTCAGGTCCACCCAGGTGGGGAAGTGCATGATGCGCTCCGACAGCTTCTTCACGTCGAAGGAGTGCAGCGTGGCCGAGCACACGATCACCTGGAGAAGGTCAGGGGTAGTACGGACAGGGGTCACCAACACTCAACATCATCCACTCACCTACACAACACGAGCACACGTGTGTTCTGGGGCTACGTTAGAAACCCTCCAGTTCTTTGTTCGTTTCACAGTCAACATGACGGGAGTTTTAAGATTATTTAAATCACTGATGAATTTGCATAGTCTGACTCACCCCTACTGCCCAAAATCATCACAAATTATACTCTCAGAAATTCACAGATCCACAATGAATTGTGCATTATAGGGCTGGCCCTAAATACTCGGCTATTCTAGTATTCGTTCGTTGGGTATGCATTAGATTTAATATATTGGTTTTTGAGTATTTGTTTTTCCCCACATTATGCAGACATGTTTTCCAATGAATCCCCAGTATTGTCTTCATATAAACCTACATTTTAAAAATGCCATTGCCTGCCCTACATTGTTTCACTAACACAATATATTGCAATTGGCTCTGTGTGTAAGAAGACACATAGTCAGTGGACTAGGCGTAGGCCTATTAGCTGACTCAAAGTTAAAAGTGTTAACTGTACAAGAGCAAGGACAGCCATCTGCTATTGAAAACCCACAAACGGTCCCGCCGCCTGCTTTGATTTTTGACAGGATATAAAACATTTATTACAGTTAGAGTGTTTTTGAGAACCAGTATTCGAATACGCGTTCGGAAATACCAATACTGTAAGCATTTGATGCCTGTAAAATGGTATTCGCCCTATCACAAATATTCATGCTTTCATATATTCCTATTATAAACCTGCATATTTAACAAATGCAAAGGGCGTTGCATCACCTGCAGTCTCTTGCCATCAGAGGTGACCTGCGGTATCTGGTTGTGAACCCTGTTGATGAAATCTGTATATCCTGCTGACAGGAGGCCATCCTGCAATAAGAAGCATTGCCAACCATTAGAAGAGAATAACACACATAATGTACACAAATAGGAGTTGCTAGCTCGACACTGAACTGCTCTAAATTAAAGTGAAATCAAGCCTGCCATAATACTGTATGTAAATGTGGAATATATTGGACTATGCTCAGGGTTAATGAAATAGTCATGTTGAACTTACACACTCATCCATGACTAAGAAGCGGACTTGGGACAGACTGAGTTTGCCTGTGGATATGAGGTCATCCAACCTGCCCGGTGTTCCCACCACGATGTCAACCTGTGGTCAACAGGAGAAAGAACATTATTCGTGTTCTGTTGGCTGTTGAAGTAAACTGACATTTTCTTTGAGACATCCATCCCTCCATCCCTCCATACCCCCTGGTCCAGTACAGCCAGCTGGTCCTTGGCAGCCACTCCACCAATGATCAGTAGATCCCTGCAGTGGCCAGAAAAAAGACCCCCACAACATTAAAGAATGAGCAATGGCACCACCTACTGGTTATTAGCTAAAGTTACATGATGCTATTTCCAATGTAACAGAAAATACAGTTACGAATTATGAACAAGTAAACTACCATATGATTACAAATTCTGCTTTGAGTGAGTGAATAAATACTTAGATTGTTAACATGCATGCATTGAAATTGCAAAACTGCGGTCGTTCAATGTGACCGACCTGCTAGCATGCGGTCATACCTGACTTTGGGATTGTCCACGTATTTCTTTAACTTGTTGACATTGCTGAGGGTTTGCTCTGCCAGCTCTTTGGAGGGCTCAATGATCAGGGCTTTGGGAGCATTGGACAATGGTTTAGCCTGGGCTACTTTGGCACTGCCTGGGAGACACAAAACACTAAATATTACACAGAGAAAAACATAATGCTTATAATAAAAAATTTTAAAATGTAATTTAATAAATACAAGAAAAATAAATAAATATAAAAAGCAACTTCTAGATATTGACTGATATCGTTACTGAATAGTACAGAGTGTACAGCCCAATCTTCACTAGCACATATTGATTTAGCATGTCTGTTGGGCATGTGCCTGCCATATTGAGTATTCCAACAAGGGCAATAAATGTCCCTGGTTGAATCAACAAACCTGTCTGAGAGGATTTGACTGCATGTGCGTCTGATGCCTGAGCCAAGGCCACAAACCCGCCCTTTGGTGGATTCTTGAAGTCTTCATCTCCAAAGTTAAACTTGAGCTCTGCATTCTGTTAGATAAATGCAAACAAATTGCCATTTTCACATATCTAGTTCACAGACACGCCAACTAACTAACGTGGGTATTACATCGTTGATGTCTTCTCTAGTGATATTGTACCTTTAGCACACAAGAGGCAAAGAGAGGCTGGCCCTTCAAATGTTGTGGGACCTCAAAAGCCAAACCCAGGTCAGTGCCTGAAAAGGAGAGAGATGGTAATGAGGCTATTAAAAGATAGCAATTAAAAATCCTGAATTTGTTCAATATTGCTTTATACTGTACCATTTTTGGAAAAGGAAAGATGACCCTTGTCCAGATCCAGGTAGCATCCAATAGTGTCATGCATCGTGAACTCCTACAGACAGTATTAGGTAAACTAAATGAGTTTAAACAAGCACAGAAGGAGCTGGAAATATACACTATTGCAGCTGTTTATATTAAGAGTATATTACAGTGTGTGCCCACTGCCCAGCCTAGTTATTTTCTATAATCCCACCTCTCCATAGCTGTCAAACTGCTTGTTGTGAGATTTCTTCCCAGTACCACCAAAACCAAAGCCATACTTATCAGTCCCTAGAAAGATAAGGCAAGCATAATGGCAATTAATTGTGTAGCAGGGGTTATAATTTGATGAATTGCATGAACTTCAATGTTCAAAGTGACACCAACTCAATACAAGGGGGAAAACATCAAGCCAAACTTTTCAGGTGGCGTGTGTTGTTTATTACAAGGAATAGGACCATACCTAGGTCTAGAGCTGCCTCTTTGCTAGACCAGCCAACCCGACAAAGTCCCTGGTCATGGCAGGAGACTTCATAGTAGTACTTCCCTGAAAGCAGATGACAGACGCAAGATGTGTAATATTTGTTGTATTTCTCTTTGACTCATGGGTTTTCACTGTCTATATTATGGTTGTTTACTGCATTGCTCACCTTTGGCAACACCCTTAGTAGAGCGGCATCCATGCCACTCTTTAAACTCCCTGCTCTGGCAACACAGCCCATCAGCACTGATAGCTGGGCAGACAGAAAGATAAAGGAGTAACTGCAGGAGACGATGCTTAATTTTATCATTACAAAGTAATGCAAAAACAAAATGATCCATCAAAATATCTAAACTCCTCTGCTCACCAAAAGCTGGACTTCGGTCATAAGGGTTCATCTGCCATTTGGTAAAGACTAAAAGAAATTGAAAGTGTATGTTAAATGTGTCATTTCAGGAGCATGCTCTCAACAAGAAAAAACAATGTTAGTTTAATTATCATAATATATACACACACACACACACACACACACACACACACACACACACAGTATATTAAACCTTCTGCCCCAATGTAATAGTTACAAATCTGGTGTGTTGAACCTGCTCCATAGTAACTTTACACAAAAAAAACTTTTATTTAGTAGATGACTAGAAGCTCAACATATCTAGATTATCAGAAAACAAAGTCTAATATGCCACAAGCTTCACCTGATCCTCCAGTCTTGACAGAGGCTCTGCCTGTCTTGCCCTCTTGCTGGTCCTTAAGTGTTTCATACACAATCTGGATGACTGGAATACTGAAAGCCTACAGTTGACAAATAATAACACCTGAGCAAATTGTGATCGCAGGGTTTTTTTTGATATTGCAAGTCAATGTGTTTTCCATGTTGTGAATAGAATAATCAGGTACATACTCCTGTTTTTCCACTTCCTGTCTCAGCAGCCTATGCGTTAAAACAACAACAACAAATAAACACAACGTGATTATTATAGTAATATATGTGTCTATAATTAAGAGGTGAGACATACAGAGATAGATACAGAAATAAAATTACCATAAGCACATCTCCACCACCAAGAATGAGGGGAATGGACTCAGCCTGGATGTCAGTTGGCAGTCTGAAATACCGTACCATTGTAAATATAAAGTCAAATGAGTGACATTATATGTGATGAAAGTATATTGTATCAAACAAGTACACACGAAAGCAACGAGAATAGCATTCTCCGCAGTACAGTAACTTACAGCCAGTCCATCTCCTCCACTGCCTGTGCGATTTCAGGCATTACTCCCATTTCTGTTGAAAAAAAGCACCATTGTTCGTAATATAAATCCGTGATGAATATGAAACTACGTCGGTATGTGAGTTAAACGCAAACCCATGTCAAACGTTATAATATAATTAAAGTAACTTACCAGAAAACGCTGCCATTCTTGCTACGATCTCTAAACCGGATATGTGATTATTTCATGGCAGTGTGTGCATCTTCTTCAAACGGGCCGTGCGGAAAATAAAATCCTACAATCGTTCCAGTTACTGTAGCATTTGCAGAAATTTAATACACTTTTACAATTGTCATTGATTGTCGTGTATAATTTACTAACCAGTAACAGGGTACTATTTGGATAATTTATTTATAAAATAAACGGCCAATTACTGAGTTAGGCCACCAGCACATCACTTTTTTCAGTCTAATATGTTCCTCTCGAGCCGCCGTAGGAAGCTTTGACAGCTATCGTACGTACACGTAAACATGGCTGACGATAGCACCTTTGAAGGCGAAGAGGAAAACATTTTGTACGATTTACTCATAAATACTGAATGGCCACCAGAAACTGATACTCAGGTTCGCAAGTAGTTTGCTTTGTTTGATTATAGTGTGCAATATAAGTAAAATATGTAACTTTGAACGATTTTAACGACCTTCTAAAGACCATCGGGTGCTCGATGAAGGCTTGCAAAGCAAAGCCACGTAGCAACTCTTACAGTACTGTACAGTACATCAATACCAATATTTGCTATAATCATTCTGGTTTACTTAGGTCAGAACTGTCAGTATGATCTGCACCTGCTAGGCGTATCGGTGCCGTACTGTAGCTATGTGACCATGGTTGGACAGCTATTTTAAGTCCAAATATATTGGCTTGGTGAAAGTAATGGACCTCTATAGAGTCTACTTTAGACTGAAGTAGCTAACTTATGTGCAAATTCAAGTCATTATTAAGATTAGCCTATGTTAATTATAATGACAATCATACTAAGAGTGTTGGGAACCTTGCTGCATATTTTGTGCAACTTCTATCTGTATTATTTTACAGTTACGGGGCAACAAAGAGCATAGCACTTCTGCCATTGCAAAGGCTGTAACAGGTAAGACTTCATGAGTTTAGTTAGTTTGTTCCCCATGTTCTGCCTTCACACAGAACATAACTTAGGTCCTCATCAAATCACTACAGTAGTCATTCTGATTCTGATCACTCTTATCACAGCACTAAGATAACTTATTTTGGTCACTTTTTTACAGGGCCATTTCGGTTTGTCTTACACTATTTGTGGTACAGGTAAGTAAAACACATCATGCGTGATTACAGCAATTGCTGTACTTTTCTGTTTGAAATTGAACCCTTTCACCTGTGACATCTAAAAAGAAGCACTTATGTCCAGCACTTAATCTATGCAATTGAATTGATCGGTTAATCCCTTATTTGTATTAACATAATAAAAAAATATTATTATATGCACATTTTTATTAATAACAATACAATTATATAAATAATTGAAAGAATTATTATCAATGCCTTATCTTAAAAGCCAGTGTTTTCAAATATCTTCACAACCACTCCTACATGAAGCTTTATAACATCAATGCTGTAACCATGATAACTGAATTGTACTGTAGCTATAACGGTTTAATACAGTAGCTTGTATAATATGACAATAGCAGACAATTAATAATAGAAGATATGTAGTATATAGTAAAATGTTGATGTAATTATTGGTGTTATTTGATAAATTACATATTTTATTTAGTCAAATGTCTATCATTTACAGTATAGTGATTTATTTTGGCTGGATGAGTATGAAAACTTGAGCTATGCTTCATGAAGGGAACTTGGGAGATATTTTGCCTTCTTTTGAAGCAAGGGGAAAAATACTTTTATTTTGTTTGTACTTTAGAAGGCAGGGTTGGCCAATGAACAATTAGGCAGTTCCAAAACACAAAACACCAGAAAATAGCTAGTTATGACATATTAAAAATGAGTTGTTCAATACTATGTATTCAATGTAATTGCTCAAGAAGCCTATAGCTATATATGCATATATTGAAATTCACATGTGAAAATAACTATGTAGTATACACTGCACAAGGGGTGACATACAAGAAGTACGATTCTGCAGGTTTCAGTCTGGTTTTTGTGCACACTAACATTAGATGAGCTTGCAGTTATTTGTTCCCTTTGGGGGAAATTAAGTTAAAAAAACTTAAACTAAAGATAAAAAAGTTATACAAACCATAATAAGCCATAATACCTATCAATGATTATGGATAAAATATATGTTTGGCTTGGTTCTGTTCTGCTGTGGATACAAATAATGCTCAAATACAGGGCCTGCTTATCCTCTCTGCAGGCAGTTAGCATGCACCATCCATAACCTACTTAAAAATTTAACAACACTTCTCTGTGCAAACTAGATAACCCATTGAGGCTGTACTGTATGTCACTGGATCTCAAGATTTGTTGTGTACCTTTTGCTGGGGGAAATAATTGTTGTTGTTGTATATAGTATATGACCAGAAATAGGAGACATCCATCCTCTACTGTTTGACTGATTAAAAAAAGAAGAAAAAAAAGAGAGAGATGAAAGCACAAAAAAAAGAAGAAGCTCAAAATATAGTACAGAATGTTCTGGCAGCCTGCTGTTCCAGGCCTATTAGAGAATATTTGCTTACAGCAGGAGGCATCTTGGCTGCTTCGAAATCTCTGGCATTATGTTTCCCCTTAAGTTAGTTAGGAACATCAGTTAGTACGGCATTGGACGTGAAAACAAAATCTTTGCTTCCAAAACAGGTTTAATTGAATTTACATTGAACCAAATATTTTATGAAAAATACATTATATAGCCAGACACTAACTTCTAGATTTATGTAAATTGCTACTATTGTCTGGTCATATCTGACATTTATTGGTCTTGTTTGCTGTATTTTGTTATTATTATTAGCCCCTCAAGCTCTTCTCTTCCACCTGGTCTTGTCCGCTTGGCTAACAAGCAAATTAACTGGCAGTTGGTGTTAGCAAGGTAACACGCGCACACACACACACACACACACACAGGCACACACAGACCTAGATCTTGCTCTTACTTGTTATTTCCCATCATAGAAAATTTCCTCATCCAATGATTTACTTCTACTCATTTCATTATAACAACAAACCAAGCAGAAAGTGGTACGGCTGCTTTTAATTGGCTATTGATTCAACCATGTTAAGTGCAGCCAATTGATAGAGCATTTGTCCATTCATTTGAAATGTACAATCCATCCATTTAGTTTCTATCTACATTTTTTCCCCCTCACATTTACTCCTCTCTGAAGTTATCTTTGACCTCATTAATGTGTCCAATCACTGCTGTTCCTTCTCCTCTATAGGCATGCTAGCCTTGTTTTATCAGTTTTTAACCCTCACCAACCTATTTCTATTCCACATTACCAGGTCTATACAATATTGATTTTGTTTTTGTTCTCTGAATTCACTCTGGAACGTCTCTATGTTGTCGCCGCTGCCCCAATGTCTGTCTGTTCACAGGGGCTTTGTTCTGTCTTCCATTATAGTGCCCCTTTCTCTCTCTCTCTCTCTCTCTCTCGCTCTCTCTCTCTCACACATTTCTTTTTTTATTTCTCTCCCTGTTTCTGTCTTCACAGTAATGGCAGGCTTTTGGCAGTGGTACAGGACCAGTGTGTTGAGATCAGGTAAGCACTTAGCCCTTTTCTCTAACTCTGTGTGTGTGTGTGTGTGTGTGTGTGTGTGTGTGTGTGTGTGTGTGTGTGTGTGTGTGTGTGTGTGTGTGTGTG
>JAODOY010000017.1:2169353-2173321 GCA_025399855.1 Forbesichthys papilliferus | reverse complement strand
CCCCCCCCCCCCCCCCCCCCCCCCCCCCCCCCCCCCCCCCCCCCCCGGCACCTGCTGCACTGGCTCTGAGATTTTTCCTTTCCAGTTTGCGAAATATGGATTAGTAGGGGAAAGAATCTACTTTTGTATTAACATATGAAATGTCCACTATCTCCATATATCATATATGCAGTCCAATTTGGTTTGACAGACAGGCTAGGAAAGCCACAGAGCTGCTTGTTTGAGCCCTAGTAGGCTACTCATTTCAAGGTTTTAATAATATATTTTGGTGTCGTTGTTTCTGATGTTTAAAAATCGCACCTCAACGGTATAATATTATAGTATATAGTGAAATTTGGAGGGAGTAATCGAACACAAAACTTACTGTATTGACATAAATACATAAATGTCAATTGAATCTGACTAGTAATAGCTTACTTGTCTTGAGACTTGACTTGATGTGAGATCATTTATTGACTTTGTTTTCTACCTGTAGACTCGAGGCTTCGCACTGATGACAAGAACTTGGCTTTCATACCCTTAGACTTGAGAGCTAAATATGAGAAGAACCTTAGTTGTTGATCTACATTTAGACTTGGGACTCGACCCGAGACTCGACACAAGTCTGAGGACTTAACTAACCTGGGACTCTCCTGGTTCATGAACGCATTTTAAGCAGTGAAGTGGAAAGCTTTAAAGAACTCTCACCACCATAGTTTGTAAGTCCTGACTTTGCCCAAGAATTAGCCATCATTAAGAGGATTGCCAGCCCTTGTATGGAATATTTTCAACACTGAGAGCCATTTCAGGAATGTTCTGGGGGCTTAAGGTGCATTATGTTGACTTACCTGTCAGTGTGGTTTTCCCATTCTTCCAGTGATTGAAACAAACCCTAACCCCACTCCCCCGCCACCCCACCCACCCCGAGCGCTAGTACTTACTGGGGCTAGCGGCGTTAGCTGTGTTAGCTCAGCTCCTCTGTTATCTGTGTCAGGAGCCAGTCTGTCTCCGGCCGGGCTCAGAGCATTTACCTGAATGGCCTTTGTTTGCCATTCCCCCTTTTCCTCCCCCACCCACACGCACGCACACACACACACACACACACACACACACACACCCACACAAACACACACACACACACACACAGCTACCTCAAGACTCCAAGCAGGTTGCAGCCTGAAGCCATTCCACCTCAGATCTGGCCCTTCTCAGGTTTCCTCCTCTCAAAAGGGAGAAAGGGGGGGGTCATGTGACAAAGGGAGAGAGAGAGAGAGAGAGAGAGAGAGAGAGAGAGAGAGAGATGTTAAAGGTGAGCTTACCGTGTAGCCTGTCAATCACACATCCGACAGCCCCTGCACCCCCGACCCTCCCCGTCCCGACCTTTGAGTTTTTTTCAAAGTGCATTAAAAGGTGGTCAGATCGCGTCCGGGGTCTAAATACTTTTACTGCTAGTTACTTTCTCTCTTAGTCAAAGATATGTAGTCGTCAGCAGTAATCGTTTCACCGTTTTGTGGTCAATGTCAGATTTTCCAAGAACGTCACATCTGAGATTCTC
This sequence comes from Forbesichthys papilliferus, assembly GCA_025399855.1. Classification (NCBI taxonomy): domain Eukaryota; kingdom Metazoa; phylum Chordata; class Actinopteri; order Percopsiformes; family Amblyopsidae; genus Forbesichthys; species Forbesichthys papilliferus. The sequence goes on along the minus strand of JAODOY010000017.1, from coordinate 2,171,787 downwards.
TAATTCTACGTCACAGGATTTCTTCCTTTATGTCGTAATATGGATGGTGATCTGGGGCTTGCTGTGTTGACTCTGGCAATGGCTGTATGTCAAATATAAGTGTCTATCATAAATCATTGGCTTGGAATGTAGCAATTAGAAGACTTCTGTATTTATTGGAAACAGATCAAGTTTCAAGCACTATTATGACCAAGATTTATTGCAATGATACTAATTACCAATCATTAATCTTGTGATATTCAACTAACAATTTGCACCTAGCATAGGTCAGGTGTTGGCTATACTGAGTAATAGGATCTGTGTAGTGGCAGAATCTGTCAACATCACATTTCAGGGTTTTGGATCCGTGCCTTGAAGCACTTTGGATTGAACATTGTTGTTTGCTTTGCATTCATTCTGGAGAACGCTTGTTTACTTCGAGCTCAAATCAAAACAATATCCCTCCGCGGCGTCGCATCACACATTGAAATGCATTGGTAGTACTACTAAGTATCAGTTTATTTTCTCAACACCAGTGTTACTGTAATATTATTACTTTTTCCAGTAACTAGTAGTGTAACTAATTACTTTTTTATAAGCAATAATATTAAAATGACTAATCCAAGTAATGCTGCATTACTCTGTTACAAGAAAAATATTTCCGGTCCTAGCTAACTTATGGTATGCTAATAGAACCAACCTGTCCAATCATCTGGTTTGAGAGGCTGCAATGTTTTCACTTTGGCTGATTGTCGAGCCCTAAGGTTAAATAATGTTCTAATAAAAAGGATTCAATTCTAAACTTTGCTGTCATTTGTTTTAAGGGCCGAGGCAGGGTAGTGATTGTGAAAGTAATATAGTTATGTAACTAGTAACGTAACTAATTATGTTTAACTAATACCCAGTAATAAGTAAAGTATATAATTACTTTTTGAAGAAGTAATATGTAAATAGTAACTTATTACTGTTCCTGAGTAAATTGCCCAACACTGCTCAGCACGCACAGAGGACGATTAGCTAGCAGAATGCGAGGGGGTATTTGGTGAATTTGACAAAAAGTGTATTAGCTTAAAACTAGCTTGAAATAGCGGACTACAACTTTAAATGTAATTTTTTTAAAACACAATGGCCATCCTTGTTTGTCATAGTACAATATAAATTGTCCATGCAGGTTGTGCTTTCTTTCTTTCCTTTCTATGTCCAATAACTGTCTATTTGTAGGATTTTTAATTAACCATTACCTAGTAGGAGTTCGGAAAGAATGCAGTCACAACCTGTCGCAGCGATACATTAGTGGCCTATTAAGCACACTGCTATTGTCTGGAGATGCCAATCTTGATGGTGCCATTGACTGATGAAGATGTCCTCAGTCTTTTTCTGTGTACTGGCAGATTGCATCAGCAACTACGGCTGAGTTTTATTAGCCTGTGTCTTACCTGACTGATGCAATCAGGCTACATAAAACAAGGTCACCTCAGAACCAGCTCATCCAAGCCTGCTATGCCTTATTTCAGCAACACCGAGATTCAAATTGATCCCATTACCGATCGAGTGTACGCATTATAGTGAGAGATGTGGAATTAAATAGCAGGGGTGGGCTTTAATCTCTCGACAGCGTTGCACATTCCCATCACAACTTGACTGGATGGAAGAGCTTAGTCATTAGTCAGGCTCTCTCCTCTGTATTAGCAGTATTACCTGCATGATAGGTCCTATACCTTCCCATATTCATTGACTATTCAATGTTAGTTACACAGCACAGTTAAAGTTTGGGATTTTTCAATGTTGTGAAGTAGAATAGGTAAATTATTCTTCCATGCCTTTCTTCTTTATAACACAACCTCCAAGAAATAAGGACTGTGAGGGTCACAAATTATTAATAGCCTCATAATAGCATACTAATATAAAATACAATATAAACACAAAGAGACTGTATGTAGATATACAAGAATGAATGTACTTAAATGTTGAACATGTAACATTAGATTGTATTAATAATAACTTTGGAAAACATTTATGTAATGTATTCAATAGCAAAAGCTCTGTGTTCTTTGGTGCTCTTCTCAGAAAAGGGTACCAAAGAACACTGAGAAAATGCTTTTCTCCAGAAGAAAATACCTTGACTATTTGTTTATGACCACATATGTGTTTATTATACATTACACATTATACATTTAATGTACATTATAGCATTGTGTTATTGTGTGAACTTGTGGTTTGCATCCATATACCAAAATAAATTATACTGTTTTTATAAAACAGCCTAACTGTATTTGTAAAAGGAATTTGTGTCTACTTACATGGAACATGGAAATCCTATCCTATGATCCTATAGGATCTCAGTCAATTGGACCATCCAGGTCACAGGGTAGTGTGAAGGTACAGAATTGCAGCTCAAAGTGCTTCAAAGACAGGGAATAATACATGCACAATTGTGCTTCCCATGAACAAATAT